>JAVXUO010001746.1:0-77259 GCA_033065855.1 Escallonia rubra | reverse complement strand
TTGAAGAAATTGCTCTTTACACAACAAAGGCTCATTCATTCAAGTGGGAAATAAAGAACAAAGCATATATTTGACATGATTAAGCAGTTACACTGAAGTCCTTACCATAAATATCCAACAGCTTACGCAGGTAACTGCAGAGGCCAGAAATCCAGCTTCTTGTGTCACTGCAGGAATTGCAAGGATCCCTGCACCTACCTGTCGCTCAAAGCAGTTTCAAGGAATAAATAAATGGGAATGACATTCATATAGGCATATAAAAATTTCAAAGAAGTTTGCAATGAAATCAGTTTAAGTTATATCATTCGATCCAAGAACTTTGCGGCGGTCAATTTTTTGTTTCACTGGTTCAGAAATTCTATATTTCAAGCTAAACATTAAGATCAGCTAGCATAGTTGTCTCAGATGGTGAAATGTCTAGATAAAACATCCTGATTGTTGCTAGCCCACCTGGACTATGAACATTTGACCGTTGGGTCCTGCTTTTCAAGACACATCAGCAAATAGTCAACGGTCAAATTTTAAGGCTTCAAACCCGATCAACCCGGAGCTCACTGTCACGGCCCTAGAGTTTGACGAGCCCAACTTTACCCCAACCGTGCAGCACTTAGGCAATTCACTCCTGTGGATGCCCAAGTTAGCCTTGCTCTCCTACTTGCAAGTCTCAACAAGTCCCACGTAAATTCTTCTTTGAAATGGCAAATTTGGCAAAAGGGTAAGAAAGGATATATACGAGACAACTGAAGAGCTACTCACTATTATACTACTCCAACTCCTCAATGGATGGCGGTGATCAATCATATCTAACGGCTACCATAATAGTTTCTAGAATTCGCCAAGCTTCCCTACCTTTCCATATTATCCCTTTAAAGAATATACTATATAATCCAAAATTATCTGAGAACTCTCCCAAGACCTTCCATGCAAGCGTCCTCGTAAGCGACTCGTGTCATTGCAATAAGCTCCTGCCTGGAAAAACCTCTAAACTTGGGCAGTTGTGACATTTTCCACCACGACATCCCATGACGCCCTCGTCGCGCCTTGCCATGCTTTCCATTCACAACTACATACGATCAACAGTCTCGAACAATTAAACCTTACAAAGAGTTGGCTACTACTGCACGTTGCCTATCCCTGCTCAGACCCTTGATGAGCTTAAAGGCTCCCACCTTATAGTTGGCATGCTCCGTATGCACAAGTAGGACAAGTGTTGGGCGCTCCCTACCCAACATTATTTGGCATTAGTGTGGAACATCGAAATGGCTTGACCATCCATCATGAAGTCCATTCCAAGCATCACGTCATGGTCATCGAAATCTGCAACGGTGAAAGTCACCTTGCCCTTCCAATCCCTAAACTTGATATCTAGCGTCCTCCACCATGCCATCAACCCATTTGGCCCAGAGCAGATTTGATCATAGCATCGTCCGCACCAATTGGCAAGCCAAGCTGTATCATTACGCCTAGATAAAGTTTGCAATTGGCACCTGCTTCAACTAGTGCCTCAATGCTCCACCTGTTGATTTGGCGTTAACAAAGGGTAGTGCCCGTCTTTCCATGGGTACACTGGACCCTCCCACCATCGTCTTGGCCATGGATTCCAGTGTCTGCACTGCCTTCCCGCATGTGTCAGACTGGTCCAACCTCTTCCGCAAAGAAACAATACTTGAAGCGCCCTCAACTGTTCATCTTCCATGTCTGAGGAGCTCTATCTCCTTCGTCTTGGACTTCACAATGGCACTCAAGGCCTTCTTTTGTGGACAATGTCGAGTAGGGTGAGGTTCAATGCACAGGACGCATCCATTTTTCTGCTTTAAGCTAGCAGGCATAGGTTCTCGGTGGTGTCTCCGCCCCTTGCGACCATGCCTTCCCTCATTGCCTCTCGATTCCCCGTCTGATCCTGTCCTCCATTTTGAGCGCCACGAAGTAACGCTCCATTCCCCACAGAAAGTTGTCTATAGCGTTTGCTTTTCTGGTACCACCATAGGCCTTGGGTTCGGGAGTCCGCACCTTCTTACAACCTTGGAAGCCTATCGTGCCACTTCGGTATTGTTGGCAAGGGCAACTTTTAACAACTTTAACTCGGCACATAATTCTGCCACTTCCTTCTCTACTTTTTATTACTTTGACTTGGCATATAACTCTGCCACGTCCTTCTCTAGTGCTTCTCTTTTCTCCCTTTCCCTATCAATGACATCAAAGCGAGGTTTGTGGTAAACATTCGACCTAACTGCTGCACCAAGTCTGGAAACTCATCTTCCTTCACCTTGCCTCGATGACAGCTTCCCCAATCTTTTAGCAGAGACCGAATACATCGTTTAGCTCGCTTGGAGTCTATGTTACATGGACTCCGTATGAGTGTCCGAGTCGGATATGTGTCCAAGTGTCAGATTCGTCTAATTTTCAAAAGCCAAGACGCGGGGACATGACAAAATATTTTTATCTATTACTATATTTTAGTTACTCAGGTAAAATGGTGTTCTCACTAAACGTACATTGTTTTAATTGAATGTTATCTCATCTCAAAGCAATAAGGAATTAAAAGAAGCACTTTAAGATAGTGTTCTCGGTGGCATATCCTTTGAGATGTGTTGAACACATATCTGATACCCATGTCCAAGTGTCCAGTGTCCGACACGGGCACTTCACGCATTTTGAAGAGTCCATGTAACATAGCTTGGAGTGCCCCAAGCTATTTCTCGAACTTAGAACGATGTTGTTCCTTCATAGTGACTTGCGACAAAGGTATTAAAGATCGTAATTGCCTGGGTGTTCTTGTTACCTTTCTTCGGCACCTCCGTAGCTTACCCCTCTTTTTCCATCCTTACTTTACAACCGCTCTTGAGAAACGATTCCACCTGTCACGGCCCTACAGTTTGACGAGCACGATTCTACCCTAACCGTACGTCACTTAGGTGATTCACTCCCGTGGATGGCTAAGTCAACCCTGCTCTCCTATTTGCATGTTTTGTTAAGTCCACGACAATCCCTCTTTGACCCCACACTAGGTGTGTCGGCCGCTCATTCCTCCCTCAAGCCTTTGGGTACTCACAGACTCACAAAACGACTAAGTTTGCAAAAGGAAACGAAAGGAGATATATGAGACAATCCCTTATGAGTATTTGGTGAAAGTCTTGGCGGATGATTACAACTAAAGTCATATTCCCAATTAATACTACTCCACCTCTTCAATGGATGGTGGTGATCAATCCTATTAAACGGCTGCCAATATAGTTCTAGAGTTCTCTAAGCTTCCGTATCTTTCTAGATTATTCTACTAAAAAATTACTTCACAAGAATATAAAAGATAATCCTAAATTATCCATGAACATTCCGGAGTCCTTCCATGCAACCATTCTTGTAAGCACACGCGTGTCATCTTAGTAAGCGGCCGCATTGGAAAACCTCCAAACTTAGGCGAGTTGTGACAGCATACTCTAAGTCACATGCCATCAAACTCGTTAAAAATACCTAAACTTTAGATTCAGCATGGCGCCCCATTCTCTAGCAGGTCGACCTAGCCCATCCCCCCCCCCCCCCCCCCCCACAAAGGGCTAAGGCCTACCCTTTACCTGGGTCTTGCTCCTACTCACCTTTCACCTTGGNAGAAGGGTGACTCCTCCTCCTTAAGGTCTTTCCACCTTGGAGTCTTCACCCCTTCACTACCCTTAGGGTTCTCACCCCCTCTCCATGCCTTCACCTCCTTTAGGGTTTACCCCCTCTCCTTGGGTACTTGGGCACCCTTTGACACCCCAATACTTAACCTCCTTTGCATAGGTCATCTCACCAACATCAAAGGAAGCCTTTCATAATTGTCCAATCCATGGCTTCAGGGAGCTTTATGCTCCATGACAACAATCGCCGCACCCCTACGCCATGAAACTCGATCGAACTCATGCGTCGTTCCCATGTAGCGTGCCCCTATAAGAACACCTATCCACCAAGCCCTCGCACCAGGCCAACTCCACACAATGTGCCCCTGACACTACGTCTATCGGTCGCAAGCATGCATCCTCTAGTAGTGTGTCCACGTCACCAAGACGCCGAGCCATCGGGCCACGCTGTCTCCATGCGACGTGCCCTCATCACCATATCCTACTACCAAGCCCCTAGCATTGGTCCATGCGCGCATTGGCATTAGTCATGGAACATGCTTCGACCCACTCTTCGGGGTGCACAACATGCTTTAAGATAGGCGACTCCTTCCTTATGGACACTACCCCGGGGAGCTCTAGGCACTCTGACACGATAACTACTTTTCTGCCCGGCAAGTAACTCCTTTAGGACATTACCTCGGCTAGGCGACTCCTCCATCCACAAGTGATTTAGCACAAACATTCATCGCAGGATAGGCAAGAGCTCCCAAGTGCTCTGACACGAGAACTCCTCTTATGCGAGGCAAACGACTCCTCTAGAGCACTCCTCAATTCCGTCATGTAGCCAATCCTTGGCGCACACTACCTCGACGCGCTCCAAGTGCTTCCGCACATGGAATGGGCTAGGCGACTCCCCTGTGACTCTATCTCCGCCAAGGAGCTCCAAGTGCTCCAGCACAAGGAATCCTCTTGAACCGAGTGGTTGACACCTCAAGGACACTATCTCGGACCGTCGGGCAGGCGACTTCTCCTGAACACTACCTTGGTACGCTTCTGGTACTCTGCCACAAAGACTCCAAGTACTCCGGCAGGAGGACTTCTCTTCTGCCAAGTAGGCGACTCTTTCAGGACATTATCTCGGGCTACCCAGTAGGCGATTCTTTTGGGAAGTATATTGACACGCGCCGAGTGACCCGGCACAAGGACTAACCGTTGGGTGGGCTCCTCCGGGACACTTTAGGTGATTGCGTGATTAGTCTATGTGCTTCGGCACCGAAACTCGTCACCTATAAGGATTAAGACCCGTGGGTCACTCCGAGCGAGAGCAAGTCTTCGAAGGGTGTCGCACCTAGTTCACCTAGTAGTTGGGCATCGGCCCTCCCCCACCACTACCTGGTTCTCTGCATTTCTCGACCCCTCTGTGGAACTTAGCAAAGGTACTGGATTGATGGCTAGATCGAGGGCGTTCTATGACCACATCGGCATTGTATAAGTCGGTCTTCCTAAACATTCTAAGTGAAGCTTTGTCAGGGAAGCCGAGTAAGTACGGCGATCCAACAGTCTTGCGGAACACAGGCATGTAGTGAACTCTCAGCAAATTATCACTCCTAGATAGCTCCATGTGTCACTTCATGACAAGGCATCATCAATTGCGGCTAAATGAACGTACTTGAGAGCTCATTTCCACAAGAAGATTCAAACAATAGCAATTTTTGCACACTTTCACTTTCTCGCTATTAAACTTCAGGCTAAAGAATTCTAGACAGAAAGGACCTGAGCATCAGACCCTAACTTTGGACCACGGTATATGACTTGTGATTGTCACCTTAGTAACTACTCGCACTTTTGCCCCCAAAACATTGCCATCCCTCAGGCTTTGTCTAGGTTGCCTCATTCTCTACCCTTGCTCAAACCTTTCTCTTTTCCACACCATTATGCTTGGCATCTGATTCGAATATACTCCTTGTGGCACCTCCACGTGCATTGCAAACCTACGCCTTTGGCATCATTTTTGGCAACTCAGATCAAAAGGTGAGCATTGTAATACAATCAATAGCTCTTTATCATACCCACCATGGCCCAGGCCCTCCTCTACTTCACACCTCTTAACCACATACAAGTCTTATCTTACATAGCCTATTACTAGCAAATGGTCTCTACACTCATCACTGCCTACGTCAAACTTTACTCTGACATGCACTACTTCATGACACCATTCTTGCATACAAAGGAACCTCAACACCAAGGATGGCAATGGGTATCACTATCACCTCCTGACATCAATAAAGTCATGCAAATTGGTCTCTGTACCCCATGTCTCCCGCAACTATGGTCTCTATACCCACCATGGCCCAGGCCCTCCTCTGCTTCACACCTCTTAACCACATACAAGTCTTATCTTACATAGCCTATTACTAGCAAACGGTCTCTACACTCATCACTGCCTACGTCAAACTTTACTCTGACATGCACTACTTCATGACACCACTCTTACATACGAAGGAACCTCAACACCAAGGATGGCAATGGGTATCACCTCCTGACATCAATAAGGTCATGCAAATTAGTCTTTGTACCCCATGTCTCCGGCAACTACAAGATATTCTAAGTATTTGGAGGCTGCCAACCCAAAAAGTTTTCCAACTGTTCGTTAATGTCGCTTGAACTCTTAGTACCTACCTAAGGCACTTTGCTTCAAGACGAAGCCCTAAGTCACTTTTACCGATTAAAATGCATTTCTTCTCAGGCGCTACGTGCCCGTATTGCCCTTCTATGCATGCCGCATGCCAGGGAACTTATGTTGGTCCCACTTTTCAAAACACCTTAGCAGATATTGAACAGTCGACGTTTGATGCTTCCAACCCGGTCAGTTTGATGCGCACTCTCTAAGTAACGTGCCGCCAAACTCGCCAAAAAAATACCTAAATCTTGGATACCGCACGGCTTCCCTTACAGAGGGGGTTGGCAACACCCTTGCCTAAGGGGTTGGTCAAGGCCTCGCTCCTACACCCTAGCGGGGTCAGACTAGCCTTCCCCTCAAGGGGGTTGGCCAAGGCCCCCCTCCTTTGGGTCTTGCGCCCTCTACTTGAGGTCTCTTTCCCCTTCACCTTGGGGGTGGGGTCACTTCTCCTTCGGTTCTCTCCTCCTTGGACTCTTCACCCTTTCACCACCCATGGGGTCCTTACCCTCTGTTCACGCCTTCACCTCCCTTAGGGTCCTCACCCCCGCTCCATGCCTTCACCTCTTTGGGATCTTAACCCCTTTTCCTTAGGTACTTGAACACCCGCTTGTGTACCCCTATGCTAGACCTCCTCTTCTTGGGTCATCTCACCTGCATCAAATGAAGGCTTCCATGCTTAGCCAATCCATGGTTCTGGGGCTCCTTGCTCCATGACAACCGTTGTTGCCTCCCCATGTCATGGCGTCCGACGCGCCAATGCATTGTCCCATGTTACATGCCATAGGTACAGCATCCATCACCGCGCCCTCGCACCGCACCAGTGTGCCCCTGACACTACTCCCATTGACTGTGCCCATACACATTCCTCGTGTAGCATGTCCTACGCAAGACATTCTACCACCACGCTCTCAGCGTTGGTCCATATTCTCGCTACAACGTGGGCCCTTGGCCTCGGTGGTAGAACATGCTTCAACTCGCTCTCTGGAGGGTGCAACATTTAGGATATGCAACACCTTTGTGTCACTACCTCAGGGATCTTCAAGTACTCCGGAAAAAAGACTCCTCATTTGCTAGGTTGTTAGCTCCTCTCTGACTATAACTCGGCACGCTCCTTATAGGCAACTCTCAGGAAACACTATCTGTACCGGGGAGCTCTAAGTGCCCTGTCACGAGGACTCCTCTTTTACCAGGTAGGCGACTCGTCTGAGACGCTATCTTGGCCCGTCGAGTAGGCGACTCTATTGGGACACTACCTCGGCACGCTCCGAGTGCTCCGTCACAAGGACTTGTGGCGGGACAGGCAACACCCTAGGGCCACTATTCCGGCCTAGGAGCTCTAAGCGCTCCAACATAAGGACTCTCTTCTGCGATGAAGGCGACTCCTCTGCGAGTCGGCCTCTGAGTACTTTGGCCTATGCAGTCATCGCAGGATAGGTGACTCCCCGGTACACTATCTCTGGCAAGGATCTCCAAGTAATCGAGCACGAGAACTTCTCTTCAGACAAGTAGATAACTCCTCCCGGCCACTACCTCGGTGCACTTTGAGTGGTCCGGCACAAGGGCTTAAAGCGGTATAGGCAACTCCTTCAGGACACTTGTTGCGAGTCCTTGTGCCAGAGCACTCGAGGAGTGCCAAGGTAGAGTGCCAAAGGAGAGGCGAATCCTTCAAAACACTATCTCTGCTAGGGTGACTGTGTGATTACGCAGAGACCCAAGCACTATATTAAACACACAACTTAATGTTCTCCAAAGTAAGTAGACATAATCCTAATTGGATTACAAGTCCTCAAAATAAATAACAAGCATCTCTAAACTCCAGAGTTCAAGTCTCGCTAACATCCCAGCTTGCGTTCGCTCACCAAAATAATCATCTACACTGGAATCGTAAATTATGTGGATGTGAGCTAGGAAGTCCAATAAGGTGAACGAATATAACGCTACAGAATGGAATAAAACACGCTAAACAATACAGGAACAATATTTGATAACCAAGCAATTACTGTGGGCGTGGCTCTATACCCTAAAACAATTAGTGAACCCATTTACCATACATATGGCATATCAAAGCATAACGCGTCAGCATCTTGCCTCTCGCATCTTCAAAGGGATGCGCCAAAAATCATAAAAATATCATATACATAGACACCTCTAATAACACTCTAGTCCTGATTGGCACTAAAAAACCATCATCCTTGTTTCTTTAGAGAAAAACCAATTATTATTAGGCACCAGTCTACGTGCACCGACACTGAGGCTTTTAATTGTCACCGTTAAGGATCATGGACCCGTGGATCACTCCGAGATGAGGGCGGGTCTTCGAAGGGTAACCCACCTAGTCCGCCCCACCATTGCCAGGTTCTCTGCGTCTCTCAATGCCTCTGTGGGACTTAGCAAGGATATTGGACTGATGGCTAGATCTAGGGTGTTTTCTAGCCACACCAGGGGGAGTCAGTCTTCCTAGACAGACAGAGCCAAGCTTTGTAGGGCAGGCCGAGTGAGTATGGCAATCCTACGCAACCAAAGCTTACATCTTTGCTTAGTGGGACATTCCTCTGAAAGCCCAGTCAGCTACGACACCGGCATAAGGTGGACTCTCGACAAGTTGTATCTTGGAGTTCCATGTGTCACTTGATGAAAAGGCATCTTCTATTGCCTACAAATAATAGTGGACTTGAGAGCTCATTTTAACAAGAAATGAACAATTGAATTGATTTGTGCGTTTTTACTTTCTCACTTTAAGACTTCATAAGTTGAAAATTCTAGAGAGATCTAAGCATTGGGTCCCGACTTTGTACACTAACTTTGGACCTTAACGTTTTGTCCATAGCATTGGACTTGTGACTACCGCCGGGCGCCGCCGCAGTCACTTCGCGCCTTAGCCCCACAGCACTACCACTCCATAGGATCTATACTAGGTTGTCTCGATCTCTGACCTTACTTCAACCCTTGCTCAGTCCTACAACGTCATACTTGGCATGTGATTCAAACTATATTCCTTGTGACACCTCCACAACGTGTACTACGAACCCACTTCCTTGGCATCACCGGTTCCAGTATTTCAAAAACTTGGCCATTGCTTTATTCGATGAAACTATCCAACCATCTTTTGCAGTCCCTCTCTCGTGAGGTAGGCATGGGGATATTCTGGAACTTAGGAGGGCGTTGGTTTCCTCATTTGGCTAGCTGGTTTTTCGGATCGAGTTGTTCCATTTGCATCACACTTTATCCTCTTAAAACTAAATTCTACTAAGGTCGGCCTTTCCCTTTCTCCACAAAAGTAGAACCTAGTAATTAACTAGACAAGGTTTATGGTTAGAACTTACTTCAAGGTAGTAAATTCCCATGCACAAATAGGCAACTCCAAATACAGCCGAAATTGAGGAATTTTATGGTGGCAGGCCAACAGTACACAAGTGCATACACACGCGCGCACGCAGATACACGCATAAATATAGAGAGAGAGGGAGTGAATACGGTGGTGCCAGCAACCAGAAGAATTGAACTGCTAAGGCTTCCTGGGAAAAAAGTATAAAAAAAAAATTAAAAAAAAAATCACTTCCTTAGCAATATGCGTAAAACGTAGTAGGTAGTAAGCAGTACGTAAGTCGGAATTACCAGGCTCCCGCTTCAAAGTGGCTTTATTGAGGTTAGAAAAGAGCCTTTCGAATTCAGGTTCTTCACTTCCATCTGCTTTTGCTTCTACTTGTGCTTCTTCTCCGGCGGAATGCCTTCGCCACAAAATTTTCCTGATGCTGATTGGGATGGTCCTTTTCGGTGGTGGAAATCGGCAGTGGTGAAAAGAGGTACGGGGTCGAAGCATGTGCCGCAAACTAACAGATGAACTGAACGACGGGTCGCGCATAGGAGACGTTACTGGGATCTTCTGGATTCCCAAACAACACGAGCAAGAGAATGCCATGAGATCTTATTATTCTTCTGCTTCCCTGCCTCCGCACTCCCTGCAACCTCAAATTGAGTTGGGAGGGAAAGAGAGGCAGAGCCAGTGATATCAGATATGTCAGGAAGAAAGCGAGTACACGTTTCTACTTGAATTGAAAACAAAACATGGGCCCGGGCATGGGCCGGCCCAGCGGGCCGGAAAAAGGGCCGAGCCATTTAGTGCTTCGGGCCTTGTAAACCGGGCCGGGCCCAAATCTTCGAAATGGAGGCCCTGTCCAGGCCCAAGCCCTAGGCCCGAACTTTAGGGCCAGGCCCTTTTTTTTCTTTTCTTTTTTGTGTTGCAAAAATACTAATTCGCAAAATAAATACAATTGATAGGCCCTAAACCATTCAATATCTCTCGTGACTAATGAAGTGTCTTAGAGCTTTACGTTTACTCTATTTGAGAATAGTGATTAGCAACAAAGAGTAATTTTGTTCGCAAAAAGACAATATTTTCACATGAATAAATATAAAGAAATGTGCATGTCCAAAAAGTTAAAATAAAAGAGTAAAATATGAGGTGTAGAGAGAATGATGTGCGAGAAAGAAGGGGAAAAGAAAAAAAAATGACTCAAAATGGTTTAGGGCCAAAGGGCTGGGCCAAAATAGGGCCGAAAAGAGGGCCAGAAACGGGCCAAGGGCCGGGCCGGGCCGGCCCAATTTTAGAAAATATTAGGCCTGGCCCTAGCCCAGGCCCAAGGCCCTACAGGTTAGGGCCAGCACTATTCACGTTTAGGTCCGGGCCAGCCCGGGCCTATTTAGGGTCGGGTTGGGCCGGCCCGCAGGCGGTCCAACCCTTTTGACATCTCTAAGTCTAGTGTTAACAAGCGAAAGATTTTTCACTTTAAGGAGACCCATTTACCCCTTCATTCCTTTCGCTCCTTTTAACACACGCAAGACGCTATTGACACGCAGTGCGTGTGTGAGTCGTTCATTGTATCAGTCGTAAAAGATTTTTTAGATAATATCTGGGTTAATTACACCTATGTCCCTGAGGTTTGAGGGTAATTACACGCGAGGATACAGAGTTTCAAAATGTAACATTCGGTGACCAAAAGTGTTTCAAATGTATCACCCGTGTTCATCCGTTAGAGTTCCGTCCAAAAAGTGTACTTTTTTCATAATATCATCAATACGCATTTTTAAAATAACGATACTACCCTTTGTAATATTTTAAAATTTTCAAATTAGGGTTCCATTCAGTTTCAAATTAGGGTTTCATTTGTTCAAATTAGGGTTTCAAGTTTTCCAAATTAGAGTTTCAAAACTCTAATTTGACAAATTAGGGGTTTCAAAGCCCTAATTTTTCAAATTAGGGTTTCATTTTTTAAATTAGGATTTTAGGGAAACACTGATTAATCCAATTTTAGGATTAGGGTTTTAAACAGTCTCTCTTCCCCACGCCCATGCCGGCGTCGGCACCTCCCTCCCCACCCCATCGCCGGCCCTTTTAACAACTCACGGCAACGCCGTTTTCCCCGTCGCCGCCTCAACAACTCATGACTGCCCCCCTCACCCGTGCCGCAGCAACAACCCTGACTCACCCTCAAATCCACAATCCACGTCGGCGCCGCAGTCGGCGTCTTCTTCCTTAGCCACCCTCAAATCCACAACACAGATTCTCCAAATGATTCTAATATAAACAATGATTCGAATATAAAAAATTAAATCTCGGTTATAATCGGCGTCTCTACCCAATGGGTGGGGAATTCTGGATCGGATTTACAAATGAAGACCCAGTGGGTACTTCTTGATGTCCCTGAAGTGAGGTCCTATGTCCTTATTCTACCGATAGCCGAAGGTAAGTTTAGGTCTGCGCTTCATAGAGCGGAGGAGGACGACGGTGGTGGACTCGATCCTGGCCTATGCCATGCGGCTGAGCGGGGACGTGTTTAACACCGGCGAGGCATTCAAGATGAACTGGAATTCCTTGATGCAAGTTAAAATCCCTTGAGGCGGTGTCCTCGATGGAGTTGAGGGTGACGACGGAGGGGAGAGGGGGCTCCCGATGCTGCGGCTTGCTCGGTGGGGAGATTTGTTGCAGCGACGGCGATGTGGGGCTGGGTTACCAACGACAAGGGTCGATGGACGAGGCTGGGCTGCCAGCGGTGTAGGGCGAGGGAGGGGGCATGGGCTGCGGGCGGCGTGGGGTGAGGGAGTGGGCAGCAGATCTGGAGAAAAAGTTTAGAAAGATAAACCTAATTTGAAAATTAGGGTTTTGATAGGGATGAATGGTATTTTATTTTAAAGTCAGGGGCAATCAAGTCTTTTGTCAAAACTGTTAAGTATTTTTGTATTCCGTTTGTCAATGGACATAAGTGTTACATTTTGAAACTTTGTGTCCTCGCGTGTAATTACCCCCAAACCTCAGGGACATAGGTGTAATTAGCCCATAATATTTTATCAAAGTTAAAAAGGCAGACTATAACATCACGATTCTCATTGTAGTCTATTTTAATTTACATATCAGACCTAAACACTTTCAAATACGTAACACCAAAGATTGCGTAAAGAAATAAATAAACGTTATTTCTTCTCCGCTGCGTTTTCTAATTATTTTACTAAAACTTCAGCCATGGTCCTGCAAAATATGGTATAGGCAACACAATGTTACTTCCTTACTCACGTATAAAAGTTTTAAATTTGGCAAAAAAAAATTATTTCTTACCTAGTCAAAGAACGACATATCATTTTATATTCAGCAATGTGCATCTTCTTTCTCCGTAAGTACTCGTTGAAAGACTACGAAAAGTAGTGCGGTAGTTAGTTTAATTTTGTAAAGAACAACCGCTAAGATTAGAGAAATGTACTACAAAGAAGAGGGTAAGTACCACTCTTACGTTTGTGATGTCTTCCTTTTGTAGCTAGCAGGTGCATGTAATTATTTCACGAAAGATTTAACCTCTCAACCTCAAATCATACACAAATTTTATATGTTTGCATACCTGAAACTTTTATTGTTGTCCCACTCATATCTTCGATAATGTATTCCAACCTATATAAACATGATGTTAGAAGTGTTTATTTGGATTGTATGAAAGTCGTGTGCTACATATATCATTTATTTATCACCTTTGTTAAGTCTCACTCAATATTTTACCCTATTGTATTCTTGTAGATATAGAAAGCAATATCAAAGGCGATAAGGTATACGTAAAATAGCAAATGCCATAAGAGATAGTAAACATACCACTCTTGCTCTTGCATTAATCTTAACTCTCGTAACACCGTTTGTCCCGAGTCAAATCCAGACGTTCTCACTGTGATGGGCAACCCAGGGGATATGACCCTGTTTTTTATTACCTATAAGTTTAGTTTCATATAATTAGACATTTTTATGTGTAAGATGTTATATGATAATTTCCACGGCGTCTTTATAAGTGCGCGTCTCATTGTTCAAACGACATCATCTGTCTTCGTTCAGCCTAATAATGTCTTCGTCGCTCCATCTATTGTTGTACACTGGTTACACGTTGGGGAGCGTGTTGGACACTTGTGGATGCTTCATTTCGCATCGATGGAAGTGCATCCGTGCTTTGTCCACTTGGCACATTGACATTTGAGATTCGCAATGTACGTCGCCTATAGTTGTCCCGTCGTGTTACGAGGTGTACTTCTCTTTGCTCGACCTTCATACTTTGTCTTCTCCGTCTCATTTGTTCACTTCCTGATTGTGGTTGAAGATGCTCGTTCCCAACAATTTACATTCTCCTTGGGTGCGTACGCTGACATGATATCAAGTCTCTGCGAATCCGCCTGCGTTCTCTTCGGTGGTGTCTCTCGTAATTCACCGAATCAGTTGGTTCATCTGTGCGACCTATTTCCACATCTAAAATCGACCTATTTCCACATCTAAAATTTGAAACACGTCAGTGACGCGTAGAATTTCGTCTTTTTTAATGTTAGCAAAGCAAGGTATTTGCAAAGCTAGAAGCTTGGCAGATAGTTCACATATCCCCTCATTTTATGCATACTTTTTTTTTATTATTATTTTTTGGTTACGAAAGAGGGATAACTTTTACTTAAATCATTTTATAATCAACATGTAAAAATTAAAATACGTCAGTGACACTTAAGGTTCCGGTCTGTTTTTAATGCATAGCGAAGCCATGTGTATAGCAAATAGCCCACATGTCCAGTCATTTTATGTATGGAAAAGAATATTTTCCTATAAGAGAATAACTTTTACCTAATTCATTATTTATTAAAACAAGAGATATTATTTTTTTTTGGTTGAGGGATAGCTTTTATCTAAGTCATTTTATGAGGGATAACTTTTTTCTGGTTGGTGCGTGTGCATCATGTAAAAATGGCATGTATCTTGTGTACGAAAAGTATTGTAAAACATTTATGCAAATCTATTTTCTATTAAAAATAACACAAATAAAAAATTAAAATAGTGGTAAGTACCTCTAAGGAAGTGTTTGCTTTTTGTAGTTAAAAATTCGCTAAAAAAACGTAGTTAAAATAAACTCTAAAGGTCAAGCTTGACATATTAAGAATGTTGTTGAAAAATGACACAAAATAAAATTTTAAGTACTCAAAGTTTCATAGTTTAAAATTAATTTTATTAAATGTTACAATTAAGCGATGGTTGATTATTTTAGCGCAATCAATATTATTATTATTATTATTATTCTACAAGCATAAGCGTGATAAGAAAGAAAAATTAGAACCGCCGTACGGGAGAAGGTTCATAACCCATTGCAGCAAAGTAGAAGGTTAATTACAAGATTGATCTTGACCCTTCAATATCCAAGTAAGCTAAACGCCTCTGTTTCGTTTGTTTTGGGGTTTAAACAAATTTTATATGTTTGCATACATGAAACTTTTATTTTTGTCTCACTCATATCTTCGATAATGTATTCCAACCTATATAAACATGTTGTTAGAAGTGTTTATTTGGATTGTGTAAAAATCGCGTGCTACATATATCATTTATTTATCAATTTTTTGCACTACCTTATTCCTGTAGATGTAGAAAACAATGTTAAAGGCAATAAGGTATATGTAAAATAGCTAATGCCATAGGAGATAGTGAACATACTGCTCTTGGTGTTGCATTCTTAGCTCTCGTAGCACCATTCGTCCCAAGTCAAATCCAGACGTCCTCACTGTGATGGGCAACCCAGTGCATATGACCATGTTTTTTTTATTACCTATAAGTTTAGTTTCATATAATTAGACATTTTTATGTGTAAGATGTTATATGGTAATTTGCACGGCGTCTTTATAAATGCGCGTCTCGTTGTTCTAACGACATCCTCTGTCTTCGTTCAGCCTAATAATTTCTTTGTCGCTCCATCTATTGTTGTACACTGGTTACACGTTGGGGAGCGTGTTGGACACTTGTGGATGCTTCGTTTCGCACCGATGGAAGTGCATCTATGTTTTGTCCACTTGGCACATTGACATTTGAGATTCGCAATGTACGTCGCCGATAGTTGTCCCATCGTGATGCGAGGTGTACTTCTCTTTGCTCGGCATTCATACTTTGTCTTCTCCATCTCATTTGCTCACTTCCTGATTGTGGTTGAAGATGCTCGTTCCCAGCAATTAACATTCTCCTTGTGTGAGTACGTTGACATGATATCAAGTCTCTGTGAATCCGCCTGCGTTCTCTTTGGTGGTGTCTCTCGTAATTCACCGAATCAGTTGGTTCATCTGTGCGACCTATTTCCACATCTAAAATTTGAAACACGTCAGTGACGCGTAGAATTTTGTCTTTTTTAATGTTAGCAAAGCAAGGTATTTGCAAAGCTAGAAGTTTGGCAGATAGTTCACATATCCCCTCATTTTATGCATACTTTTTTTTAATTATTTTTTGGTTATGAAAGAGGGATAACTTTTACTTAAATCATTTTATAATCAACATGTAAAAATTAAAATACGTCAGTGACACTTAAGGTTCCGGTCTGTTTTTAATGCATAGCGAAGCCAGGTGTATAGCAAATAGCCCACATGACCAGTCATTTTATGTATGGAAAAGAATATTTTCCTATAAGAGAATAACTTTTACCTAATTCATTATTTATTAAAACAAGAGATATTAATTTTATTTTTTTGGTTGAGGGATAGCTTTTACGTGAAAATGGCATGTATCTTGTTTACGAAAAGGATTGTAAAACATTTATGCAATTCTATTTTTCTATTAAAAATAACACAAATAAAAATTCAAAATAGTAGTAGGTACCTTTAAGGACGTGTTTGCTTTTTGTAGTTAAAAATTCACTGAAAAGACGTAGTTAAAATAAACTTTTAAGGTCAAGCTTGACATATTAAGAATGTTGTTGAAAAATGACACAAAATAAAATTTTAAGTACTCAAAGTTTCATAGTTTAAAATTAATTTTATTAAATGTTACAATTAAGCGATGGTTGATTATTTTAGCGCAATCAATATTATTATTATTATTATTATTCTACACGCAGAAGCGTGATAAGAAAGAAAAATTAGAACCGCCTTACGGGAGAAGGTTCATAACCCATTGCAGCAAAGTAGAAGGTTAATTGCAAGATCGATCTTGACCCTTCAATATCCAAGTAAGCTAGTGACAACTGGCTATCTTAAAACTAAGTCTTGAGATTTGACCGCGTTGACATTCCTGCTTGTGAACATCTCTTGTTGAGTGTTAGAATTCTTTAGACCATTCTTGTATTGTCCTGGTTTCCATCATTAACTATCGCTCCTTTGGTGATGGCATCCTTCATTTGTGTGAGAAAACCTATCGATGCCTTGAGAACGTGGTGCGGTAGTGGCCAAAGATATACTCGTGATAGATGGGCAAAAATTGTTTTATAGTATATTCACTTGCTCATCCTCCGAGGGGTGGTTATACATGTGAGACGCTTTATTCCTCTATCGAATAATGAAAGCAAACACTGACTCCTTTGGCTCTTTCTTGGTGGTTTTTAAGTCTGGCCTGGTAATATCTAGATCAGCTAGAGATGTCAAAAGGGCCGGGCGGCCCGCGGGCTGGCCCGGGCTGGCCCGACCCTGAAGGTGAACAGTGACGGCCCTGAAGATTTGGGCTTGGGGCCAGGGCCTGGACCAGGCCAAGGAATTCTGGGAAAAAGCCCGGCCCGGCCCGGCCCGAAAACGGCCCGGCCCGAAGACGGCCCGGTTTGGCCCGGGCTTGGCCCGGTTTTGGCCCGGTTTTACTTTTTTCTTATGTGTTGGTTACTCAGAAAGTGGAGGAAAGGGGAAATGTTTTGAGTTTGTATCTTTATAGTTTCTGGGTACTGTGTGTTTCATTATTGAAGTTGATTAGTGGTTTTAGGATAAATTCATTAGAAATAGATAATTCTTATGGGGTTTGATGTGTAATTGCAAATTTCATGCCTTTCCTTTTCGAAATATTCCTTGTTATCATAGGTTCATCGTTCAATTCTGTCTGCAGATTTATATTGCTTAACTGTGTCAGGGAATTTGATTTACCTTATAGATTCTGTGTCTTTAGTTTTTGGGCATTATATTTTGCATTCTATAATGCCACTTATATGAATTGAAGTAACAAAGAGACACTAATGGATATGCAGTGAAGTTTGAAGAAAAAAATTAACGCATATTGATATGAGTATGTTAAATGGAAAGAGATGGGGATGAAGGTAAAATCTATACACATGTTGATGAATTGACGTGGAAGAAGATGAGGATGAAGGTGAAACAAAATACCATTTCCCATGTGCACGTTTACCAAGAAGATAAAGATTAGGTTTGTTAAATTGTGAATATTGCCTAGAGATGAAATTTAAAATTGAATAACAAGGAAAAAAAAAAAGGGCCCGGGCCCGGCCCTAGATATTGGGCCTAGGGCCAGGGCCTGGACTGGGCCTAGGTTTCCCTTCGGCAGGCCCGGCCCGGTTGGCAGCCCCACTGGCCCGGCCCCGGCCCGGCCCCACAGCAGGCCCGATGGGCTTGGGCTGGGCCGGCCCAAGCCCGGCCCTTTGACATCTCTAAGATCAGCGTTACACTGATATTGGTTAATCAACTCTCATCCTAAGTGCTCTAATATAGGAATTCGTGAGTCCTCGAGAGTAGGGAACCATAGAGTGGAAGCCACTGTTAAAGTCCTATGGGATAGTTGGACTAATTGATTATGGTTAACTCCATCAAGAGCTAATGCACGCATGTACATCTTCACATGTATCCTTGGCTTTGACGTCCCATCAAACTTGTCTATATCGGGCATCTTGAATTTTGGTGAGAGCCTATCTTATAGGTCCAAGGTAAGGGACGTCTGCTTTTCTCATCCGAGCATTATGTGACTCTAACGTGGCCAACTTTTCCTTCTGTTGCAGCTAAAAATATGCTCCGCGTACTTTGCGAAACCTGAGCCCGAACCAAGCCCGAACCGATGACCTGCAAGACAGAAAACGAGTGACCGCCGGGTGGGGTTCCCAGCGGAGAACTCTCCGATGCTTAAGTCAGAGCGCAGCTACAGGATAATAACTCTGAAAAAGCATGAAAGACACAATGTGTATCTGTGTGTCGTTGTCCCATACCTTGGGGGTTAGACCCCTTTATATAGCTGTAGGAGGAGAGTCCTAGTAGGACTAGGCTGTGGACTAATCCAATCAGGATCGTGTTAGGATCCTCGAGGATCACGTCACAATCTTTAAAGACTCTTTTTAGAATCCTGATAAGATAATCATAAATCTCCCAGTTTGACTGGGATTCGCCGGGTGTTCCCCAATTATTGGGAGTTATATTTGAGCTATATCATAAGCCCCCCACTTCCTTAGCTAAAAATGTTTGGCTGAGGAAGTTTATATCTGGTGTCTCGAGACATGCGTCAGATTTGTAAGTGATTCTCATCCACTTGTAGGGGTAACAATATTTCTCTCTTCCATGTGCTCCGACCTAAGCGGGTGCTTAAGCCTTAGAACTTTGCCCAAGTAGGGCGCTAGAACCCTAGCTCTCGAGAGCCAAGTTTTAGAATGTCACCTGAGTAGGCTATTCGGAGTCATCTTTAGGAAGACGAATCATGGGATCTCGAGATCCTTTAGAGGCTGTGCCCCATGGTAGCCTAACACAAAGTTGTGCATGCAAGTTGTTGCATGTGCTAAGTGTTTGAATGTCCCCTCGAGGGGTCACCTCTCCTTGAAGGGTGTTCATTTTGTGCAAGTGTGTGTTCTTTGGCTCGAGCCGACCACATCATGCTTGCGTTTTACTTTGTCGCGAACTCTTATCATCAGCTAAGAGATGGCAAAGAAGCCTCGCACTCACGCTTGGCTGGGTTTCGAATTGACAAAGAATGGTGGGGGGATGAAGTCCCATAGTCCTTTGTCGTTTCACGGGTTAGAACTGTAGCTAAACCGTTCGGATAGAACTCGAGCTCTATCCTGTTGCCCTTGGGGGTGTTCGTCCCTCGAGGAACCACCCTTGAGGTTTGACGGAACTTAAAGTCCTCATCATACGTGCCCTCGGGGGCAGACGGAGCGCAAAGCTCATGAATATACCCTCGAGAGTTTGACGGAACTTTAGAGTTCTCATCATACGGGCCCTCGGGGGCAGATGGAACCCTCGAGGGTTTGACAGAACTTAGAAGAGTTCTCATCATACGGGCCCTCGGGGGCAGATGGAACCCTCGAGGGTTTGACGGAACTTAGAAGAGTTCTCATCATACGGGCCCTCGAGGGCGGATGGAGCGCAAAGCTCATGAATATACCCTCGAGGGTTTGACGGAACTTAGAGTTCTCATCATACGTGCCCTCGGGGGCGGATGGAGCGCAAAGCTCATGAATATACCCTCGAGGGTTTGACGGAACTTAAGAGTTCTCATCATACGGGCCCTCGAGGGCGGATGGAGCGCAAAGCTCATGAATATACCCTCGAGGGTTTGACGGAACTTAAGAGTTCTCATCATACGCGCCCTCGGGGTCGGATGGAGCTCGGAGCTCATGCAAATACCCTCGAGGGTTTGACGGAACTTAAGAGTTCTCGTCGTACGCGCCCTCGGGGGCGGATGGAGCTCGGAGCTCATGCAAATACCCTCGAGGGTTTGACGGAACTTAAGAGTTCTCGTCGTACGCGCCCTCGGGGGCGGATGGAGCTCGGAGCTCATGCAAATACCCTCGAGGGTTTGACGGAACTTAAGAGTTCTCGTCGTACGTGCCCTCGGGGGCGGATGGAGCGCGGAGCTCATGCAAATACCCTCGAGGAATTGACGGAACTTAAGAGTTCTCGTCGTACGCGCCCTCGGGGGCGGATGGAGCGCGGAGCTCATGCAAATACCCTCGGGGGTTTGACGGAACTCTCGTCGTACGCGCCCTTGGGGGCGAATGGAGCGCGGAGCTCATGCAAATACCCTCGGGGGTTTGACGGAACTCGCGTCGGACGCGCCCGTGGGGGCTGAGGGAGCTCGGAGCTCCTGCAGATACCCTTGGGGGTTTGATGGAACTTAAGAGTTCTCGCCGTACGCGACTTCCGGGGCGGACTGAGCTCGTGCAAATACCCTCGAGGGTTTCGGTCGAAGCAACGTGTACTTGTGGTTATGGCGCTAGAAGGCGCGGGGCATTGAGCCCGTAATATGGCCGCTACTATGAAGCCCCCCTGTCTGAGAAGGCACAGGGCATTAAGCTCGTAATATTGCTGACATCATAAGATATGAAACTCCCCGCCTTTGAGAAGGCGTAGATATATAAAGACGTCTTTTCGGCTTATATGTAGGGCCCAATCGCAAGAAGACCAGATGCGTTGGTAGCATGCGCTGGTGTGAACATTTGACCGTTCATAGTCGGTCACTGTATGACATGATAGATCACAAGATAATAAGAAATGCCGAGTCGGCAAGATGCTGCAGCAGAAACCCTAGGCATGACTTCCAGTTGCAGGGTGCTGTGAATTTGTTCCTCGCTTTATGAAGCGGTTTATACGTCACCATTTAATGTTTGTTGGTGCGGTCTAAGCCCTTAATGCTTTTAAAAGGTGTGGCATGTGCAAAATAAAGGAGACCTCGTGGGTCTAAAATATAAATGTGCCTTTTGTGTGGGTTAATGTAAAAAGAGAGAATTTGACCTATTCTCTTTTGTCTGTTCCCTTTCTTTCATTGACAGAAGAATAGCCACCGGCTTGGTAATGCGGCACCGGTGAAGGATGCCACGGTCGTGGCGAAGCCGTCGTTGGCGTGAGGACGGAAGGGTCCCTAGCGGCGGTTGGTAGCTAGATCTGGACTAGGGGCCAGATTTGGACGGAGACATGATCGCCGTTGACCGCGTGGACCGGATCTGAACCGGGTGGCGAGGTGGCCGGCGACGCTGCAGTGAGGCGGCGCCAAGGTAGGGCGACGGTGAAGGACGGCGGCGGTGCCTTTACCGTGGGAGTGGTGGCGCAGATCAAAGCTGTAGACGCCGTTGCTGCGACGTTGATGGAGGGCTGTCGCAATGATGTTGCTCCTCCGCGGTGGCCATCGGCCGATCTTGGTGGAACATATCTGGAGGCGACAAGGTGGCGTCGTTGTCGGCTATCCAGGGTGTCGCCGCCTTGGCGGCGGTGGTGGTGATGCTCCCTGATTGCCGTCGGTGGCTGAGGGGGTGATGCCGCAGCGGTGGCCGATGGAGTTGGCGCCGCAGTGGCGATCGACGAAGCAGATCTCAAGGGGAATGCGGGTGCATCGATGAACGGATCTCAAAGAAAGGGTAGCAATCCCTCGGTATACGTGTCGATGGCCTCTCACCGGCAGTGGGTGGCCTGGCTATGAGCGGGGTTGGCCGGCACCTTGCCGGAGGAGACGTCGCGGTGGCGGCGTTGAGGTCCTAACCCATGGCCGGCGGTGCTGCCGTTGTCCTCTTCATCTTTCGGCTTCTTCTTCTCTTTTTTTTGTTGTTGTTGTTGTTGACGTTGCAGTAGCAGTAGCTTCACGGCGGCGGCAATGGAGGTTGCTGTCGTGGCGGTCTTCGGCAGGCTTCGAACAGCCCGTATTTTTTTCTCTTTGTTTTGCGTTGTTGATGATGACACCGTCGGTGGCTTGGCTACCGGCGACAGCTTTGTTCTAACCCAAAGTCATCTTTTGTTCTTTTTTTGATTGAGACGACAATTGAATCAGTGGCGGCGATTCTGTAGCAGTTTTGATGAATAGTTGCTAACAATTCGCGGTACAACCATATAGGTTTCTTGAGGTCGAACGGTTAGGCTGGCGGGTCCCACGGATGGCGCCAATCTGTTGCTGCTAAAAATATGCTCCGCGTACTTTGCGGAACCCGAGCCTGGACCGATGACCTGCAAGACAGAAAACGAGTGACCGCCGGGTGGGGTTCCCGGCGGAGAACTCTCCGATGCTTAAGTCAGAGCGCAGCTACATGATAATAACTCTGAAAAAGCATGAAAGACACAATGTGTATCTGTGTGTATCCCCATACCTGGGGGGTAGACCCCTTTATATAGCTGTAGGAGGAGAGTCCTAGTAGGACTAGGCTGTGGACTAATCCAATCAGGATCGTGTTAGGATCCTCGAGGATCACGTCACAATCTTTAAAGACTCTTTTTAGAATCCTGATAAGATAATCATAAATCTCCCAGTTTGACTGGGATTCGCCGGGTGTTCCCCAATTATTGGGAGTTATATTTGAGCTATATCACCTTCCATTCCAGAATTTCGATATTTTCTTCATCATCAGACTCGTATTGCCAATCAACTTCATTCTTGAGATCTCCCTTTTTTTTCTCCTCTTTTTTTTTTCAATTTTTTGGTCATTCCCATGCTCATTTTCTTGGACATTCATATTCCCCTTTAGCAATCCTAAGTCCATGACTGTCTTTGTGTGTTGAGCGGCCAGAGTGGTGAAGCTAGCTTGAAAGTCCTTTTCCAAATCTGTGAGGACTCTAACAAGTCATGGATATGAGGTATTCTTCGCCCATTTGAACCCACTTTAGTTTTTCAGACGTATCCCGATGCTAGAGTTGGCTTATGATGTTGGCTCTTTTTGTCTTCCTAGAGAGAAAAGTAAAGAAAATATTTTGTACTTTTTCAAAAATTTTGAGCATCCTTTCTTTTGATATTCCTTTTTATTTCTTTTATCTTTTCACCTTAGGAATTAAAGGGAAAGAAAAAATGACTCAAGGTAGGAAACTAGCACTTAGATAGGACCATAGAATCAGAGAATACACATAAGCACACCACAACATTATGAAAAACACATTTAAACTGACCGGTTTATACCCATAAAAAATCTGGACATTAATTAACCGTCCAGTTGACCTTATGGGTTAACCGTCCAGTTAACCTTGTTTGGGAGATTATGGGAGGTGGTCTGGAAAATGCTACACTCACTAATCGTCTGGTTACCTAGTGACAGTTTTTTGGGATTTTTGGAAATGTTGCACTAACTAACTGTCCAGTTACTCAGTGGGGTGATTTGGGTATTTGGAGAAGTTTTTGAAAAATGACGTATTGACTAACCATTCAGTTTGGGTTAACCATCCAGTTATTTCGCTGGTTGTTTTGGGATTTGGAAAAGTATATTAAAAAGTGGGAACTGATTAACTATCTGGTCAGCCGTCCGGTTTCAGTGGGTAAAGATAGGGGGTATCAACCGACTTGTTTGTATCTACAACAAGGACACTTACTGACTAACCGTCCGATTGACCTGTTGGTAAACCGGCCGGTTGGAAAGACTCACTAATTCTATAATTTCTTCGTAGTGAGAATACCTGCCGCATTATAGAATTTCAGGTGGGTTCCCAGCCGATATGCCATAAACTTGGCAAGTATTCTCCCTAAAAGGGTAGACTACAGAAATTATCTGGGTGTGTGATTTTCTTCTCAACTCTGGGTGTAAGGTCACCCATCCAGGGGCGGAGCCCAAGCATCATGACCAGGGGGGGCCATGGCACCCCCCCCCACCCCCACCCCCAAAATTTTTTGTTTTTGTTTTTGTTTTTTTAGTTGTTTTAAATTATAGGTAGTTATGTTTAAAATATTTTTAAAATGGCACCATTTTAATTATTCAATGTATTAGATTTCATTTTGTAATGTTTTTTTACTTTTTGTGTCACCAGCCGTCGTAATCTTTTATCTTTTTCGTTCCCTTGTCCATCTTCATTCTTCCAAATTCTAAATCTCCAGATTTTAAAGTAAACATTAATATATCAAGGTTAGTTCTTTTTTTCTTTTTTAATTTAAATTGTTATAGTATGTTAACTTATACGTGATTATTGTCATCAAGCAATTGATAATCGCACTAATAATGCATATATACAATAAGAGTAAAATTTCTTTAATGCAAGATTAGTATTTTCTTGTTGGCTAACTTTACAAGTTAAATAAATCACTATAAATAGTTAAATTATATGATTATTAGTCAAATTGAGCAATCTATTTTGCATTTAACATATTCAATCGTGACGCGAATTCTTTATGTTAGCCGTTAATTTTTTTATGACATTTTGGTCCCCCCCCGGTTGGACTTTCTGGATCCGCCCCTGCACCCATCGGCTTGACATGTACGATATACCTCCCAACCTTAACTCATGTAGTTAATAAAGGATGATCACTGGTACGTGTACACAAATCGTTTAATATACCAAGAAACCAAGAGGCTCTCAGTACTAGAACTTGGAGGTGAGAGTACAGTCAAATTCTTAGGAAGTTTGGGGGTTTCAACCTTTGCCCTTAAGTGGGTCGGTTTAGGACAATCGTGCACGTATGTGAGCCGCAAGAATAAAAAATAACAATTACCACAGTTAAAACACATTGTACATGTTATACAAAATAAAGAAGAACAGAAAAGGCCAAAAAGAGCAATAAAGTATTTCAAGTCTAGTCCTCATATTTTAGTCCCCAGCAGAGTCATCACTGTAGTGAATGACCTCGAACATTCTTAGGCGTAGGAAATTCTAAAACTAGGACTCGCCATCTTATTATATTGTTTTAAAAGAAACAAAAGGAAAAATAAGAAAAACCCTCAAAGACTTTAAAATGCCCAACTAGGCTTCTAATTTGTCGAAAAACAGAGATGATAAGTTCAGAGACTAAGTTATACAACGGGGAAGTGTAAGGCACCCGCCATACCTGAACGGTCTCTACGTTATTTTAATGTTTTTTTTTGTTGGCCTTTTGACATATAACGCATAAACATGCATATACATATATATAAATCCACCTTGTAATTCTGTGATTTTGGTTTAAAATTGATAAACGGGGTCAAATGGCCTACGTATTCAGTCGGACAAACCAGACTCTAAACTATCGTAGTTCCACAAGACCATACAGAAGGCGACCCAAGTCTTGGTCTTTGACTCTTATGACGACTTGACTTCTTCTAGTCGAATGGGCTTTTAACTCTAATTGACTACTTTTCTAATTGCTAGAATTATAAATAAAATGAAATAGAAGACTTGAATTTTAACTTTTATAATTTTTTACCCGAGACTCGGACACGGTGAGGGGGAAACAATAGAAGGCTCTTATAATCTAGAAATAAAAGTACTCATTAATGGATAGAGAATTCTACCTTGCTCTGGTATTTCCAATGGCTTGATCCGTGAATCCGACTAGAAAATTGCTATTTTGGGCCTGAAGACGACCTCAAACGGATTTGACTACTCCTACAAAGTTATAACTCTCGAAAGATAATGACTTAGGCTTTTGAATTGCCTAAATCGAGTATTGTATGAGCAGGTTAGCGCTTTTCAAAAACCTAGAAAGGAAATCTGTCCGATTTTAGAAAAAACATTATTTTGGATATGAAGACAACCTTAAATGGATTTTACTTCTTCTAAAAATATACACGAATTAGGGGTTTGAACTGCCTAAGTCAAGCATTGTATGAGCAAGTTATGGCCGGTCAAAGTTTGTGTGTGGGCTTGATGCGGGAAGTCAGGATTTCTAGAATTTTCTCTATCTCTAGAGTTTCTTGGCATAATTTTATATTAGAGAAACTCCTAAACTTCTAAGGATGAAAATGAAAAAGTGTTACCTTAATTTTGTAGCACAAGAGATCAATTTATACAGGTCTGGCTGCTGATAAATATAGTAAAGATGACTGATTCGAATCTATCTCTGACATAGCCAATATTTAATTATAATCGCACATTGAAAAAGTCAACGCACCGGTCAATTTGTCGAGAATTAGCTGGTTCATCCCTTAATATTTCAAGCTTTCCCGAAATTTGGGACATCTTTCCTTAATTTGGTAATTATCTGAGATAAAGCAGAAGAGATGTACCAGATTTCCAGAATTATTCCCAATTTTCATCTAAATTAAGGAGATTTGAGTGCAAGAAGGATAAAATACAAGATATTTGAAACCCATTTCGTTTTCAGTTTTTCCTCCAGTTTGGTAAATTGGAGAAAAAAACGCGTTTGACACACAGTTTTTCTTTTTTTTCCCTTCAGTTTTGAAAACAGGGTTGTTTTTGAAAATTTCCATTTTGGAGTTTTGGGTTTCTAGTTTTTGTTTTTTGTTTTGAGACCCCCCTCCAACCGCCACAGCCACCGCCCACCGCCAGTCACCGCCCGCCCACCGCCACCTGCTGCCGGCCACCCTCGCCAGTCACCGCTGCCTGCCAGCTACCCTGCCGGCATGCCGCACCACCGCCACCGCAACCACCACCAAAGAAAAAACTCAAAATAAAAATTAGGTAATCAAACACCCATTTGTTTTTCTAAAAAATTAAAACTAAACTGGTTTTGATTTTTATTTTTTTAAAAATAGAAAACCAAAACTAGAAGTGATTTCAAATAAACCCTAAGTTATCTATTGAGGCCCAATCTCTTGATTTTAACTTTGGGTTGAATCTAACTAACTAGACGGGTTTAACCAATTAGACCGGACTCTAACTGGATTGGATTTAACCATTTGCTGAACTTAATGAAATTGATTAGGCTTATTATATTACTAGGCTTAAACCCATGATAATCATAAACTTAATTATCAACAAAGAACAATAAATCAAAGAAGAAATATGAAAATAAAACTACAAAAATGGGTGTCTACACCAGTCTTTGACCAAAAATTGCAGCAGCAAAAGCATTTTTTGCCTAGTTATGGGAGAGCTTGATGCTTGTGAAGATGTGATTGGTGGTTGCACCAAAAAAAAGATGTGATTGGTGGTGCCGTGGTAGGGTCTAAGATGACGGCGTATAAGATGACGGTTTAGCAAGTATCGGTTGGTCGGTGAAAGTGATAATAAGGGGTGGTCGGTGAAAGTGATAATAAGGGGTGGTTGGTGAAAGTGATAATAAGGGCTCTAGTCTTTGGTTAGAGGTACTAGTGATGGTTGAGAGGTGGTAGTACTAATTGGGGAGAGAGAGAGAGGGGTCAATGGCGAGGAATGAAAAAAAAAAACGAGTTGACAGAGAGGTAAATGAGGAGAGAAAAAGAAACAGAAAAATTGGACCAAGGGCAAATATAGAAAAACCTCTACCAAATTTTTTCTAATACGGAAAGTGAGCAATATTTTCTAAACATATATAGTAAATTTGAAGCAGAGAGAACGTTGTCTGGTCACCGTTTATTTGGACAGTCTCTTAACTCACGCCAAGTGAACTTTTTAATTTTAACTTTTTAAAACCATTTTGAATTTACTTATCAATTGAATTATAATTTGGATTCCTTTAATTCTTCTCTAACAGCTATTCAATTAAATTTGATTTGAATTTTTTTCTCTCGCCCTTCCTCTCACGCCTCTTTCTCACCCCCCATCCCCATCCCCTCACCCCCACACACACAAACATACACATACACATACACACATCAATTATGCCAATTCCTTATATATCTCTCTTTATATCTATCTTTTGGATATGCAAAGTTCTTTTTTTAATTTCATTTTAAAATTTTGGCTACAATATACTCCACTAGTACCATTTGCACATAACGCAAGCTAATTTGATGGTTTTAATTCGAAATGAAAGGCCTCATATACCAATTTCGTAAACTAGTCCCTAATTATCTCCAACATTTCGTATTTTCATTTATAATCTTTAATGCTTGTATTTGTTTTTACTATATGAGTTTGTGATTTTTTTTTATTAACCAATCACTAAATTAAGTCTGAATTGTTTATAGTTTTATTCTTAAATTTGATAAATAATTTAGTAATTCTATCTTTTTCCTTTCATTATCATGCACATGTGTACTCTCTCTCAATCAACGCGCCTTTTTGTTTTCTTATTTGTAGTACAATAATTTTACCTGTTAAAAAACTTCAATCGTCACATGTTCATTATCTGACTCCAGCGCATGTTCTTTTCCTCGTACCTGTCCGAAATTAAATTACACAACACATTAAACAAAACATATAGGGAGTCCATAACTAGAGCTTAGACATAGATGATAGGTCTACGATAACAAAATTGTTTGTGTCAGAATAACATAACATATATATTAAACAAAAGGGAGATTCCATATTGGAGACATTCCAAACATGTCTTAGGTTATTCTCGTCTTTATCAAATAAAATAAAATAAAAAACTGTCTTAGGTTGGTGGCTATGGCAATAATAAGATGATCAAGACAAAAATCTTGCAAGTGGTTCTTTTGTTTTTTTTCTCCCTCGTATATTCCGCTGATGCCAATGAGCTATCCAGTTAAGAACTTGAAAAGGTAATTTTATTTGTGGCTTTTATTTGAACTTAATTAACTCCAAGTAAATGCTGGTTTACTAGCTAATTTCAGTATGAAAGTACTTGGTCGATCAGGAGTAATTAGTTGTATCGTTTGAGAGTCAAATCTAATCGAATAAAAATCTATTTAATTTATATAGTTAATGTAGAAGCTGAGAATATGTTGTCCGGTCACTGTTTATTATGACTCTCTTAACTTGTCATGTAAACTTTTTAATTTTGACTTTGAAAAATTATTTTCAATTTATTTGCCAATTTCATTACGGTTTGGATTCCTTTTTCTAATCTCTCTCACGTATTCAATTCAATTTGATTTCAAGTTTTTTTTTCTCTCCCCCTCCCTCTCATGCCTTATTCGCTCTCTCTCTCTCTCTCTCTCTCTCTCTCTCTCTCTCTCTCTCTCTCACACACACACACACACACAAACAAACACACACACACACACACACACACAAAATGCCAGTACCTCATACTAAGACCATTCACACATAACCCAAGCTAATTTGATGATTTTAATTCAAAATAAAATGCCTTATATTCATGTTTTGTAAACTAGTCCCTTATTATCTACAACATTTTTGCATTTTTATTTTTATTAAAAACTTATATTTCTTTTTACCATCTGAGTTTATGATTTTTTTTTTGTTGTAAAACCAATTATTATATTGACTCTACATTGTTTGCAATTTTATTTTTGAATTTTGATAATCAAAGTAGTAATTATTACTTTTTCCTTCCCTTATCTTGCACGTGTACTCTCTCACTCAACGCCCTTATATGTGGAATGGAAATATACCCGTCTAAAAAGTTAGATTATCACTTGTCACGTTACTTAAATTTTAAAAAGGACAGGTTCGTCTTCCTTTAACGGGTAAACATTTACTGGTGCTTCTTTGTACATCGGATTAAAATTAATATTACAATAATACTCTTATCAAGTAATTTAGAAATACAATTTACAGCCTCTCATGTATTTTGTTTTTCATTTTTTTTGTTAAAAATGTACTTTAAAGACAATTTTTAACTTTTTAGCGACAAACATGAGGTGGAAAGAGGCTCTTCCTACATGTTAGTATTTTAGTAATTACAATATAGTGATCATGTGTGTAATGCACGGGTCGAAACTACTTATAGATGAAGGAAGTGACATCTAATAACGTATGAAAATGTGGAAGTTGATATATCTAGTACTAGCTAATGGACCCGTGCAAATGCACGGGATAGGTTTAAAAAAATGGCTTCCTTCTAATTTTAAGAAGTGAAACAAACACTCATTAAGTCATATTATTGAAATTTCTAATAAACATGTAATATACATCCATATGTCTCTCGCAACCTATGTTATTCATGCTTGTTATATACACGCAAAGCTGTACTCAACAATCCTAACTTCTTTAACAGAACAGGAAGATGTATGAGAATATTTGAGAGATTTCAAAGCATCAAAGCAAGGTGTTGAAAATATTGGTTAAAACAGATTTACTTACAAATCGGATGTGAATGTTATAATAAAAATAATTATGGTACAATCTTAGAATGCTTTTTCATAAGCAATGCTTTTGATATCTAGTTACAAATTATGAGCAAAAATCTCGTACTAATATATAGTCGTAGATTCATGCCTTTTAACTTAATAGTCAAGCATCAATGTTCTAATCACCTGGTTAAAGCAATCTTATCTCCAAAGATACTGTGAAGGAAGAAAATCATCATTCATATGCTCATTTTTATAATTCTGTTTGTTTTTGTTAGCGACTATTAATTGTCGCTATATGGGGGTAGGAAGAAGATTCCTTCAACCTGGATAGCAGCCAAATTTTTTTCTTATATTAATGCTACCTCTAATCACCTTAAAATTACCACTTACTAACTATTACCACTACCATCACCTATGTCATCACAATAATCCCACTACTAAGATTACCACCACCACAACCATCTCAAGAACTAGGGGTGCAACTTTGGACGGACCCAAGGGTTAGACCATGACCAGCCCGCTCTCCAAAAGTCGTGCCCATGTCCAGCCCAGCCCATCTACGGACCAAATAATATGTGTCCACGCCAAGCCCATCAAAATTTTCGCGGGCTGGACGCGGGCTGGACGCGGGCTGGACGCGGGCTGTCCACAGGTTGTCCATGGTTACGAATTACTTTTTTTTTTACACGATTTCGAAATATATCATTGACCATCCAACTTCTACAATTTATTCATGATAATGAAAAAAAGTGCATTAATGTCTCAAAATGAACTTAAATATCAGCATGAAAACAAATATTTGGGACAAAATGATAGAAGAAAAGACAAGAGTCTAGTTTTATAATAAGAAATAAAGTAGAAAAAGTAAAGTCTTCAAAGATCTCTAAACATGAACGAAAAAGTGGGAACCGTCGCTCAATCTGGTTTAGAAAAATAAGACAAGAATATGCGCATTACTTTGGCATTGGGGCTTTGACTTTGTCGAAGTGGGGCCTGAGAATTGAGAAAGTACAAAATATAAATTGTATTCTATTAGGTTAACAATTTGGTGGTCGAGATTGCATAAGCTTATGTGATCCACAATTTTTAATGACTAAAGGAAACAAAATAAAATATATATATATATATATATATATATATATATATATATTGTAATTTATTTTATATAATAGTTAGACGGGCTGGTTTTCTCACGGGCTTTTAAAAACCTTTGTCGATGGCCAGCCCATATGTTTTACGGGCTCAAAATTTTGAGACTACGTCCACATGATCACTACGAAAGTAAGTCCATGCCCATATTTTTACGGACTGACACGGGTTGCCACGGGTTGCCCGGCCCAAGTTGCACCCCTATCGAGAACTACACATACCGCTGCAACCATGGCTTGTCAGAACTATTACAAATCTCAATCTCATTAACAGTGCTACAACTACCACCACAAGAATTACCACTATCACATTCGTAATCATTGTCGCCTTTTCAGTTCCCACCACTGCCATACTGTGACATCTACAGCCGAAATCTCTCTAGTACCATTACATTAACTATCATAATTGGACATTGTTATCAATTAATGGAAAGAAAAATCTTTTTAACTCATTTACCCTTACATTTATTTCCTTCCAACTCAATATTAACTTGTCACAAGTTATTTTCTTCCAAAATACATATTTGTTCTTAGTTAAAACTGAGTGCAACATGTTAGACTAACGGTATAACTTATAAGAAATTAGATTTCTTTTCAAACTTACCTTTAGCGATCTCAAAGAACATATAATTCTCTTGAAATTTCTAATATAATTGTTGATCAAGAGTTCTAAAAATCATACTTGTCAAAAATATAAGAGCTCAACAAAACTTACGTGCAGTAATCAATAATATCTATAAAGTTTTTAATAATAAAATCATAATAAAGAGTTAGTAAGTAGGGAAGATTTCGTGTTTATATTTTTGAGATTTTATATTATTATTATTTTAAAGTACTTTTGAGGTGTTAAGAATCAAAACTAAGGCCTAATATATAAGTATAATGATTAGGTAGAGTTTTATAAGGTGTATGATTGGTTTCTTAGTTTTATAAAGTTTACAGATATAGGGCAAATTATACCTACAAATTTTCCAATAATATATCATAGGAAAGAGTTAAATAACGTAGAAAAAGAAAAGAACACCAAAACAAATAGGATTCTTAAATCTTATATATATACAATATATATATATATATATATATATATATTGTTGGGGAACTACCATATGCAAAGCTGAAGCTTATGTGTCAGAAGGAGAAGATTCCTAACAAATCATACATGTCTCAAAGATAGAGTTCTAAAAATCTTGTTATTTTAAAATACTTTTGAGGCGTTAATAATCAAAATTAAGGCCTATTATATAAGTATAGTGATTAGCTAGAGTTTTATAAGGTGTATGATTGACTTTTTAGTTTTATAAAGTTTATAAATATAGGGTAAATTACCTACAAATTTTCTAATAATAGTTGATAGGAAAGAATTAAATAATAAGGTAGGAAAAGAAAAGAACACAAAAACAAAGGTAGAAAAAGAAAAGAACACCAAAACAAATAGGTTTCTTGAATCTTATAAGGTGTTAATAATCAAAATTAGGGCCTAATATTTAAGTATAATGATTAGGTAGAGTTTTATAAGGTGTATGATTGGGTTGTTAATTTTGTAAAGTTTACAAATATAGGATAAATTATTCATATAATTCATAGGAAAGAGTTAAATAGGGTAGAAAAGAAAAAGGTCACCAAAACAAATATGATTCTTGAATTGTATACATCAAATTTAAAAAAGTTGGACTCTAAATAATGAGACCAATTAAGTTGGGGAACTATCACATACAAAGCTGAAGCTTACGTGTCAAAATGAGAAGATTCCTAAAAAATCCTACGTGGCGCAAATGTAGAGTTTTAAAAATCATGGTATTTTAAAGTGTTTTTAAGGTGTTGATAATCAATATTAGGCCCTAATATATAAGTATAGTGATTAGGTAGAGTTTTATAAGGTGTATGATTGACTTCTTAGTTTTATAAAATTTACATATATAGGGTAAATTATACCTACAAATTTTCTAATAATAAATTATAGGAAAGAGATAAATAATAAGGTAGGAAAAGAAAAGAATACCAAAACAAATAGAATTCTTGCATCTTATAAGGTGTTAATAATCAAAATTAGGGCGTAATATATAACTAAAATGATTAGGTAGAGTTTTACAAGGCGTATGATTGGCTTCTTAATTTTATAAAGTTTACAAATATAGGGTACATTATACCTACAAAGTTTTTAATAATAAATCATAGGAAATAGTTAATGGGTAGAAAATAAGAAGGACCCCAAAACAAATAGGATTCTTGAATTATATATATCCAATTTAAAAAGGTTGGACTCTAAATGAATAGACCAATTAAGTTGGGGAACTGCCACATGCAACGTTGAATCTTATGTGTCAAAGGAGACGATTCCAAAAAAATCCTACGTGGCGCAAAGGTAGAGTTCTAAAAATCATGTTATTTTAAAATACTTTTAAGGTGTTAATAATCAAAATTAGGGCATAATATATAAATATAATGGTTAGGTAGAGTTTTATAAGGTGTATGATTGGCTTCTTAGTTTTATAAAGTTTACAAATATAGGATAAATTATACCTACGAATTTTCTAATAATAAATGATAGGAAAGAGTTAAATAATAAGGTAGGAAAAAGAAAAGAACACCAAAAAAGGGTGGGAAAAGAAAAGAATACCAAACTTATAGGATTCTTGAATCCTATAAGGTGTTAAATAATCAAAATTAGGGCGTAATATTTAAGTATAGTGATTAGGTAGAGTTTTATATGGTATATGATTGGCTTCTTAATTTTATAAAGTTTACAAATATAGGATAAATTATACCTACGAATTTTCTAATAATAAATCATAGGAAAAAGTAAAATAATAAAGTAGAAAAGGAAAAGAACATCAAAACAAAGGTGGGAAAAGAAAATAACACCAGAACAACTAGGATTCTTGAATCCTATAAGATGTTAATAATCAAAATTAGGGCCTAATATAAAAATATAGTGATTAGGTAGAGTTTTATAAGGTGTATGATCGGTTTCTTAATTTTATAAAGTTTACAAATATAGGGTACCTACGAATTTTTTAATAATAAATCATAGGATAGAGTTAAATATGGTAGAAAAGAAAAAAGATCCTAAAACAAATAGGATTCTTATTGTATATATCCAATTTAAAAAACTTGGACTCTTAATGAAGAGAAGGTTCCTAAAAAATTCTACATGTCGCAAAGATAGAGTTCTAAAAATCCTACATGCCGTAATTTTAAGCGAAAGTTTCAACTTTATATATATATATAGATTAAAGCTTGAGCCACGTGAGGATTAGTATAATACCTCGGCAGTCGTTCTTGAATGCATAAATATCAATCTAATTGCATACACAAAGGTGTGTGTGTGTGTGGGAGAGAGAGAGAGAGAGAGAGAGAGAGATGGCAACATTTTGTTTAGCTTCTCACGTAAAAGCTTCGGTTCATAAGCAACCCAGCACGCATGGAGTTGGAAAGCTCACGACAACCTTTGCTACTTCTATCAAGGTACTTACCATTTTAGTTTTGTTATTGCTGCACTCACATGAAGAGCTACTATGTACGTTTTATGGTATCTTATGGAGATGTACCTTAATAAAACTATAGAAGAAGAAGGGTTACACATGCATACACATTTAGGTATTCACAGTTCATCTACGTATTGCTTAAACTTGGAGGAAATCTTTGGCTCCCTTTTTAAGTTCCATGCTGATATGCAAAAGGGATCTAACGACCAAAGCCACGTTATTTTGGTTAATCTCACGCACAGCCACTATTTCAAGAGCTAGAGAATGCATCACTGAAGATCAAGGTTTCAGAAACAATCAAGAGTGCTTCCTCGAGAATGTTGGATGCATTTGTAGACTCGGTCTTTCAGTTTGTTGATCAGCCATTACTCCCGTCTCAGGTACCTCTCAATTTATCTTAAAACCGATCTCACTTCAACCCTCAATGAGTCGACCACTTTCAAACAAAGAGACAATAAGCAGACAGAAAGGATGTGTTCACTTTCATTACTTGGTAAGACAGGGTTGGCCTAATATATCTTACCAAATCACTCGCACCAATAATACTAAAACGCTTCCTAAAGATGAGAATGGAGTCTGAAAAAAAGGCTTGTGTTTAATTCTCTCCATCTTCCTGCTTTTAAGACAGGAGGCCTAGTGAAAGAAAAATAACATCTTCTAGCGCTGCATCCAAACGAAGTTGCCATCCGGTTCAAATGTAAAAATCCGGTGGTTTTGATTCAAATAAATGAATCAAAACGGATTAAGATTTTATCATTTCTAGAGTAAATGAATGGCTTGGTATCAGAGCTCTCAATCTAGATGTTTGTGGTCATAAAACAATCAAGTTCCTTATATTTTTTGTTTTGCAGAGAAACTTTGCACCAGTTGAAGAAATTGGAAATACTGTTGAGGTTGATTGTGTAGAGGGTGAGATTCCTGCAGATTTTCCGGAGGGTGTTTATGTGAGAAACGGTACGTGAATTATCTGGGTGATGTAAAGGTTTTTATGCATCTCACTAGACAGCTAGCTTTAGCTGTTCGCACAAGATCTTTGTAAAAGCCTTTGTACAAATCTAGTTGTGGAGTCAGCTGCATGAACTTTTTCGTTTCTAGTTTAAATGTCTTTTCGTAATCACTTGAAGCCTTCTAGATCTAGTTTTCTTTGCCCTATTTTGTAGCAAACTATGAAAAGGGCCAAGATTAGAAGATAGTCGAGCACGTAGCAGTAAGAAACATTTCCTGTTCTTTTTTAGTTATATAATTTGTTGCTGCTAAAAATATGTTCGGGAACGCTGGCCTGGAACGATGACTTGCAAGTAGAAAAAGAGTGACCGCTAGGTGGAGTTCCCGACGGAGAACTCTGATCCTTAAGTCAGAGCGCAGTTGTAGGGTGTCAGGGGAGGCCCCCTTTATATAGGCATAGGTGTAGACCCTAATCGAATTAAGAGTCAGGGTTGGCTATGAGCCTGATCTTGACGATCATATTAGAGTCCTTTAAGAACTCTATTTTAACCAATATATACAAACTCCACCTGAGCTTACCTACACCTATATGTTCTAAACCTTGACATTGATATTCATCGGCCAACACCTTTTCTAATTAATGTCATAAACATTAGCGGGATATTGAACTGCTTTATAAAAGTTTGTTTTCTACAATATGCAGGGGCAAATCCTCTCCATGGAGGTCTCAAATCAACTATTTCAGTGCTCGGAAGATCAGAAGACATATGGGTTGAAGGAGAAGGAATGCTTCATGCCTTGTATTTCACCAAAACTGCCGACAATAATTGGAAACTCTCCTACAAAAATAAGTTTGTGGAGAGCGAGACATTTAAGCTGGAGACAAAAATGAACAAACCCGGTTTCCTTCCTGCTACTGAAGGAGATTCTTTAGCAATTCTTGCTGCTTTTCTTCTAAACACGGTAAACGTCTTCACACTTCACAACTTTTCATTTGTTTACAACTGGGTTCATTATCTAGGGCTCAGTTTGGGTGTTCCATCAAAACCCCCAGGAAGAAACCAATCTGAAGTTCTTAGTAAGTCGCCACTCGCAGCCTTTAGTTTTTTGATCTTCAGAGAGCATACTACTCGCATCCTTTACATGCAGCTACAACTCCGCTTAGCATAATTAAAACTATAACTCATAGTTCTGGTCTACTTACTTCTACTTGCGCAGTTGAGATTTGGCATTGTAAATAAAATACTCAGCAACACCAGCATATTTGAGCATGCGGGAAAGTTCTACTCAATTGCCGAGAATTACTTGGCTCAAGAAATAAACAATTCAGGCCTTGAGACTTTGGGTAATTAGGATTTTGGTGGAGCTTGGGGCCGACCTTTCACTGCCCATCCAAAGGTATGTTACCTACATACTTCAGAAAATTGTTTAGGTTTTTACAAGCATCAATTCTTCAACTCCTTATTTTGAACTATGACCTACAGAAAGCTCCAGGAAGTGGGGAACTAGTAATTACAGGGGTGGCTGGAGTGAATCCCTACTATGGCGTGCGATTTGTCTCAGTTCTGTACCACAACCGTATCATTTCAATTTTGGACACTGCTCCCTCTTAACTATTAGGTTGCTCATGGCTTTATTCTACCAGCCGATGGGAAGAGACTCAATCACAAGGTTGATCTTAACACCAGTAGGTCCACTATTGCCCATGAAGTGGGAGTCACCGAGAAGTAAGTTCTCAGCTTTTCTACAAACCCGATACGGATCCTATAGAGTTCTTAGGGGACTCGGTCACTAGCTAAAGTTTTATAGCTAAGTATTTGGTTGAGTGACATGTTAGTAGCAACATCTTCAGTGCTAACTATGTAGAGCGAGCTTCCCTACGAACTCCAGGTGGATTCCGGTTAAAACTTTAGTGAATATAGCCGTTTCAATTACCACATTAATTGTTACGAATTTCAACTGAAAAGAAACTAAGTTGAAGTTTACTCTTCTCATTTTGGTTTTCAGGTACAATATATTTTTTGACTATCCACTAACATTTGATCCATATAGGCTGCTTCAGGGCCGACAGTATGTGTATTCTTTCCACTGAATATGCTAATTATTGGCAATACCAAACATGAGCTTATTTTTGTCTAATTTTTGGTGCTTTGCTTAGACTGATTAAGTTTGAGAGGGAAAAGTATTCGAGGATCGGAGTGATGCCTCGTTATGGCAATGCGGATTCAGTTAGGTGGTTTGAGGTAGAAGCTAATTGCACTCTTCACATGTTCAATTGCTTTGAGGATGGCAATGAGGTACTGAACCCGTTTCCCGTTAATTTCCATTCAATATTGAGGAACTTTAAGTTCTGTTTGGATCTCAGTTTTGTTTTTGCTTTTTTTTTCTTTTAAGTCAGGACACTGAAAATAAAAATCAATGACAGCAAATGTTTAACCTCTTTTCTATGAAAGATAAGAGGACTATATTGTCAAACGAAATATTGACACTCTATTTAATTAACTAAAGAAAAAGTGGAATAGAAATAAAGATATATGGTATCCAATGGTCCCTTGATAGTTAGCTTAATATATTGATTGTGACAATGCTTTTGGAACAAATTCAGGTTGTAGTTCGAGGATGCAAGGCCAAGACTGCCATCATTCCTGGTCCTGAATGGGGTCAAGATAAATTTGAGTGGTTCTCTAGAGGATTTAAGCAAGTGAGTTCTTCAGCCAAAGACAATGGAGACGATCCGATAGCCAATGGATTGCTATTTAGCCGTGTTTACGAACAAAGATTAAACTTGTTAACAGGAGAAGTCAAAGAGACAGATCTCACCGGGGATGATTTCTCCATGGATTTCCCTACCATCAATGGCGAATATACTGGTGTTAAACAAAAATATGGATATACACAAGTTATTGACTCTAATGCAAGCTCTAGTTGTGGTAATGGAAATCACAATCTCTAATTTTTGCCTTAGTTCTGTCTGCTTGATAACTTAACTGCATATAATTTCCAGGAAAGACTAAGTATGGTGGCCTGGCGAAACTATACTTTGAAGAACTAGAGGCAAGAGAAGATAAGGTAATGGCTCTACATTGATCTCTACTATTTTTACACTGATACAATCTTATTCTCAACATCATTTATTTGGTCCAACTTGGAGCTATTAGGCTGCCACTACTCCCAGTAATAAGACATGTAAAATTGGATCCTGGCGCGTTAATTTGTTGTATCAAAGGCAGGCACAAGAACCAAACTTACATTTCTGATGGACTTATGGTTATTGTGATAATCAGGAAGGACAATGTCGACAAGCTATAAAAACTGTGTATCATAAGTTTTCAAAGAACAACTTTTGCACTGGATCTGCTTATGTGTCTAAGCCCGGGGCTGTGGAGGAAGATGATGGTTGGATTGTCGCCTTTGTTCATGACGAAGATACTGATACATCTCATGTAAGTTCACTTTGCATTCTTGGTTTTCCGTAATCACACCTTCATTGGATTTGGCTCTCCTTTTAGCAATTGATTTTGTTGGAAAAATATGACTTTCCTAAGCGGCATAAAATAACTGCTTTGCAGGTTCTAGTTGTCGATGCCAAAAACTTCGAGGAAGAACCAATAGCCAAAATTGCTCTCCCGCAACGAGTGCCTTATGGTCATCATGGAGCCTACTTTCAAACACCCACACACCTTTAAGTTTCTGATTTTTCTTGACATTTGGTAGTGATTTCAGCGAAATTGCTATCTAGAGGGGAAACCTCGATTATGGAAGTATGTTGCATGTCTATAATGCTCAAAATGAGCCTAGTGGAAATGCCCAGATTTCGATGCCTTCTGTTGCCATTGCCAAATTTGCGCTCCCGGCCATAATTTGTGCATTTGCTCAGCCATGACAATGTCGAATTTATCTATTTTTACTTAATATTTATCATCTTTGTCTTTCTTGTTTTAGAATTTTAAGGTAGTAATCCTCTGTTCCGCTGACCAAACAAACCGAAAGAAGTCAGTTAAGAATTCTTGTTGAAGGTATACAAACAAATATGAATATGCGGGTGTATATTGTTGAAGGTATACGAACAAATATGAATACACAGATGTGTGAACAAATATACATATAAACCAAGTACAACAAAAACTCTAGGATCTCGTCGATATCTGTCGTCCTTACAAGCACCACTTCAACAAACCTCGTGTAGATTACACTACGCAAGTGTTTGTGCTTGTCGGCAAACTCTCAATTAATGCGACAGTTCTTTTGTATCTCTTGCTGAGGACTTTTTAGAAAACGAAACTAAACTAAATATAGAAAGACTGGCTGCCCAAAAAAGGCTGAGAAAGATTTTGGCTTAATGATGAGTGTATAACAAAGTGATAGACTTCCAGATTTGGAAGCTGAAGGTCCTAATCGATGGATAGCAGAAGTCCTTAAAGATGAAAAGGAAAGAAAAAAAAAATACTGAAGTCAAGTCATAATTTGTCTGGGAGTTGTGATGTGTTTTTTCGTCTTGCTTCCTCCTTTTATCATTTTTGAGCTACAACTAGTTTGCAACTGTCGAAAACCTTTCTTTCAAATCCTTCATGCATGTTGAGAAACCGTCTACTCATAATTCTTGTGGCTGCTATCGATTCTTCCTCATTTATCGACATCTGTACAAAACTACCATGAAGCTCCGTTGATGCACGCCCCACATCATATGAACTTTATATGTCATTATTCATCATTAAAAGGCAATTGTTACCGATAATAACAACTGTCTTCAGATGAAAAGAACTGTCTTTAATCTTTAGCTTCTTTGATATGCATACCTTTCTATATCATATTGGTCACGCTAGAATTTTAACTTTTAAATGCTAGCATTGCCCCCCCCGCCCCCCCCCCCCCCCCAGTCATGCGAACCCAATAATCGTGCGAGTTAATTCACTTTGAACTTAAGGTCATAGGAGGTAACCAATTTTCACTCAACCACTAAATATGATTACAGTCAGTCAAATTATAGAGTTCCCTTCGATTATCATCCTCTTTGTGATTTTGACTTCCGATCTTCCACTTTTTCAAGCTTATCCTGTAATCTTCGTTCTGTAACCATGGGAAAGAAAAAGTAAATCCCAAGGTGATGAAGGGATGGGTGTCCCTTTTCATCATCACCCTTGCTGGAGTATAACAGCCCACCCATAGAAAATCATATTGCTCCCATGGGTTCAAATATTCTGATTCCCATCAAAGAGAACCCCAAGTTCAGCCTCCGTCTTTCTAGGTCCCTGTTTTTGGGATGGGAATGCCTTCACTTACCATGTTACCCGATCGAGACTTGAAAAGAGGGCTTGTTGCCATGAGAATCTAACTTATCCTAGGTAGTGATATAACTCAAATATAATTTCAAATAATTAGGGGATACCCGATGATCCCAGTCAAACTAGGGGATTGATGATTATCATATCAGGATTCTAAAAGAGTCCTCAAAGATCGTGACGTGATCCTCGAGGATCCTAACGTGATCCTAACACATCTAGCCCACGGCCCAGTCTTACTAGGAGTCTTTTCATATAGCTATATAAATGGGTCTACCCCCAAGTATGAGAACAATTACGGACACAATATTTAATATTTTTTCAGAGTTATTACCCCGTAGCTGCGCTCTGACTTATGCATTATAGAGTTCTCCGCCGGGAACCCCACTCGGCGGTCACTCGTTTTCAGTCTTGCAGGTCGGTCCAGGCTCGGATTCCGTACGCGAAGCATATTTTTAGCAGTAACAGATTGGCGCCATCCATGCGACCCGCCAGCCTAACCGTTTGACCCCAAGAAAATTAACAGTTATATCGCAAATCGCTGGCGGCTACACTTCAGAACCACCGCCGCCGAAGTTCTCCGAATCCAACTGTCATGAAAAAGAAAATTGGGGAATCAAGAATTTATTACAAGCTCCCACCGTCATCAGGCCCAAACAGCAATCGGCAGGTCGTTACCGTCGTTTGGTTGCGACAAGGCAACACCATCACAATCAACGGCGACAGTGCTAACTTGCCAACTAACTCCACGACATTGCCCCCTCCCCCCGATCACGCCGACCAAGTCAACGGCGTCACGACCAACAGTAGTTCCGTTCGTAAACCTATGCCAGCACAACCGTATTACCGCCGGCATTCTCCGCCGTCAAGGACAGCTTTCATTGCTGCACAGCCGACCCTTGTTCGAGAGTCAGTCACAGCCGGCCAGCGACCACTGACAGCCGCCGTAGCCACCAAAGGGTGCCTCCACTACCGCCGTCACGAAGTTGTCGCAGCAACAACAATAACCAATGAAACAGAGAGAGAGAGAGAGACCAAAAAGCTACGGTCACACAGGCCCAAGTCGCGATCAGCAGTGCCGCTTGGCACTACTTTGCCATTGTCATCCCGTCAAGATGCACACCACCGACGGCAACCAGGCAGCTCCACCGCCATCATCACAACCTCCGCTACGCCACCACGACAAAAGGAAACGCCACCGAGGTTACCAACGTCACAAGCTGTAGTGTATCGAGCTTGAAACACCACGTTCATGGCTACTTGATTCCAATTTCAGATTTATATTCTGGGGGAATTTAATCAATGGATGGAGTTTAAAGAGGGAAGAACCAGAAATGAGAGAAGAGAGAAGAATTTACCAGAGAGAGAAAGAGATTCTCATATCACATTTCACATGCTTTACATCCTTCCCTTTCCCTGATTTATAGGAATCAAAACAGAATTGCAAAACAGAAACAGAAACAAGCGGCAACTTCAAACACAGGAAGTGTCTCTAAAGAAAAGTAAATGCAATGTTTAAATGGTTGGCCATAAACGCTGCCGTCTCGTCTTAGCAGGTTGAGTGTCCAAACGCTGCCGTTCCATTAGGCGCGAACATCTTCTTCAAGAGACATTGTTACTGGCTTCTTCTTGACGATCTTGATCTTCAATGTCTTCAATGGAGCTTGGACTGCACCTATTGGCCGTTCTGTAGCAGCTCCAGCTCCATCCTTGGTCCTCTCCTGAGCTTCAGCTGGGGCTTCAACTGCTGGGGCTGCTACATCCCCTTCCCCTTCAAGTGACCCTTGTCCCCAAGGGTCAAATTCAGGGAACCTGCTTTTAATTACTGCCCAATCCTCCCAAGTTTCTTCCCCTTGGTTGGCGTTAGACCATTTGACCAGGACTTGTCCCATAACTTGATTCAGTCGTTTAATGATCCGCTGGTTAAGGACTGCAAGGGGTTCAATGAGAATCTGCCCCTCAGTTCCTAAGTGAGGTAAGGCCGTAGAGGGTGTGAGCGTAGGGCCAACCTGCTTCTTGAATAACGATACGTGGAATACTGGATGCACCTTGGAAGTGGGTGGAAGTTGCAGTTTATAGGCAACCTTCCCAATACGTTGCACGATTTGGTAAGGGCCAAAGAACTTGGGAGAGAGTTTGAGGTTGCGTCTCAAGGCTAAGGTGGTTTGTCTGTAGGGCTGCAGTCTTAGGTACACCCAGTCACCAACCTCGAATTCTCTCTCAGTTCAATGCAAATTAGCGTATTGGCGCATTCGAGCTTGCGCCTGAGTGAGATTGTCCTTCAATAATGTGAGTACCTTGCTTCTATCTTGGAGATAAACATCCAGATCAGTAATGTTGGTGGTCTCGGGTGTGGCCAAGTTGAGAGACCTGGGCTTGTAACCATACACAGCCTCAAAAGGTGTCATATTGATGGTTGCGTGGTGGCTAGTGTTGTACCAATGCTCTGCTAAGGTCAACCAGCTGGCCCAGTTATAAGGCCTGTCACTGCACATGCACCTTAGGTAATTCTCGAGGCATCTGTTCACCCTCTCAGTCTGACCATCAGTCTCAGGATGATAGGCTGAGCTGTAAGCTAGCTTAGTGCCAAGTAGTTTAAAGAGTTTGGACCAAAATGCTGAGAGAAATACCTTATCTCTGTCACTGGTGATGGACATAGGCATTCCATGCAGTTTAAACACAGTATCCAGGAATTTATGAGCTACTGATTCTGCTGTAAAAGGATGGGAGAGACTGATAAAATGGGCATACTTACTTAGCCTGTCCACCACGACCAATATACTATCTTGACCTTTGGACTTTGGGAGCCCTTCCACAAAATCCATGGTAATGTGAGTCCACATTTGTTCTGGGATTTCCAGAGGCTGGAGTAAACCTGGATAAGGAACATTTTGATGTTTGTTCCTTTGGCCAGAATCATACTTACTTTCCAAGTGTGTGACTTGCTGTTTTAACCCTGGCCAATAAAAGAACATATTCACTCTCATGTAGGTGTTGTTGATCCCTGAGTGACCTCCAAGGCCTGAAGTGTGTAGTTCTTGTAAGATTTGGTCCCTGAGTGAACCATTGCTACCCACATATGTCTTGCATTTGAACTTCAAAATCCCTCCTTGATAAGTATAGTAGGAAGTGGCCATTGGGTCTATCACCAGCTCCTGGATGAACTTCTGAGCCTCCTCATCATTCTCAAGGCTTGCTTGCAGCTCCTATTGCCACAGGGGAGTCACTGTCGTGACTGCATTGCATTCCTCTTGAGGCTGCTGAGGTATTCTTGACAGGGCATCAGCTACCACATTATATGTGCCTTTCTTGTAATGAACCTCAAAGTCATAGCCTAAGAGTTTGGACAAAAGTTTATGTTGAAGGAGGGAGGTGACTCTCTGGCCAAGCAGGTACTTCAAACTACTGTGGTCAGTCCTGACAATGAAGTGCCCATGGCTCAAGTAGGAACTCCATTTGGTCACTGCATGCACCAATGCCAGCAACTCCTTCTCATAGGTGGAAAGGGCCATGGTTTTGATGCCAAGACCCTTGCTGATATATGCCAAGGGCCTACTCTGCTGCATGAGTACTGCCCCAATACCCACATCACAGGCATCTATCTCTACTTCAAATGGTAGTGCCAGGACTGGGGTTGTAGCCATTGCTTGCTTGAGTGTAGTGAATGCACTCTGGGCTTCTCCACTCCAAAGGTAGGCATCCTTCTTGAGTAAACTGGTGAGTGGCTTGCTGATCATCCCATAGCCTTGAACAAACTTCCTGTAGTACCCTGTGAGTCCAAGGAATCCCCTTAAATCCTTGAGTGATTTAGGAGTTGGCCAATTGAGCATTGCCTCCACCTTGCTTGTATCAGCTGCTACACCCCTCTGGTTAACAATGTGGCCCAAATACTCCACTTGTCCTTGACCAAAGGTACACTTGCTCTCTTTGGCAAAGAGGGAATGTTCCCTCAATAGTTGTAGCACCACCTGAAGATGGTGTAGATGTGCCTGCAAGTCCTTACTGTACACCAGTATATCATCAAAAAACACTAGCACAAATTTCCTCAAGTATGGCTGGAATATGGTATTCATCAAGTTTTGGAAAGTGGCTGGTGCATTAGTCAAGCCAAAGGGCATGACTAAGAACTCATAGTGTCCTGTGTGAGTTCGAAATGCTGTTTTGTGAGTGTCACTGTCAAGCACTCTAATTTGATGGTACCCACTCCTGAGGTCCAGTTTAGATAAAATTGAACCCCCTTGCAGCTCATCCAACAAATCATCAATGATAGGGATGTGATACCTATCTTTGATGGTCAGTTTGTTCAATTCCCTGTAGTCTATGCACATCCTCCAACTACCATCCTTTTTCTTAACAAGGAGTATATGTGATGCAAATGGTGAGTTACTAGGCTTGATGATACCTGAATGCAGCATTTCTGAGATGAGTCTCTCAATCTCATCCTTTTGCACATAAGAGACCCTGTAAGGCCTCAGGTTGACTGGTTTAGCTCCATCTTCCAGTCTGATTGGGTGCTCATGACTTCTGTGGGGTGGTAAACCTTGTGGCTCTGCAAACACATCCTGGTATTGTGTTAGCAGCTCCTGTATTTCCATGGGTGGTTGGTCTATACTGGTGGGAATAGTGACAGCATAGACTTGGCCATATAAGGACCCAACATTATTCTGGACCAGCTTAGACATGGCCTGAGCAGTAATCATTTTGATGGTGGTGCCCTGGAACTCTCCTCCTGTGAGGATGACAAGTTGGCCTTGATGCTGGAAAGAAATCTGGTTATAGTCAAAATTGAAGTTGACACTACCAAATTGTCTTAACCACTGTATGCCTAGCACACAATCACAGCCCCCTAAGGGCAAGATCCTCATATCAGTAGTGAACTCTTGGGTTCCCATCTTCCATTTAAAGCCCTTACACATGGTGTCTGATTGTAGTCTACTTTCATTAGCAACTGCCACAGTCAATGGGGGAGTGGCCTGGAGTGTACATCCTAACTTGTGAGCTGATTGAGGGTCCAAGAAGTTGTCTGTTGATCCTGTATCAATCAAGATATTGAACAACTTGCTGCCCACCTGTCCTGGAATCCTGATGGTGTGGTGAGAGGCATGCCCTGCCAATGCATGTACACTGATCTCAGGCTCATTGTTGGGGGAATGCTCAGAGTTGTTAGGTTCTTCTACTTCCCCCATTTCATCACTTCTCTGTTCAACAGATGCATCCTCATCTATGTCCTCAGTTATGATCATAGCTATAGATCTCATAGGGCACACACTTTTGTGGTTTGGCTCGAACTTAGCTCCACACCTGAAGCATAGCCCCTGGCTCATTCTCCTTTGGTGTTCCTCTGTAGACAACTGATTGGATCTAGGAGGAGGTCTTGGAGGAGTTGGTAGTAGGCCTTTTTGGAGACTGTTGGTGTAGGGTAGGGCTGGAGGTTTGAATGGTATATGTGGAAATGTGGTTGGTTTGGCTGTTATAGTAGGAGTTGTAGGCTTATAGGATGATCCAGGGTTGGTGAAGGTGGGCTTATAAGGACTTTGAGTGTAATTTGGTGTGGTGACTGCAGTGTTCCAAGATTTGTGGCTCTTAAGCAGATTTTGGATTGCCACTTCCTCTCTTCGGGCTATGTATATAGCTTTGGTAAGGTTTCCCACCTCAAACTGCTCAACTCTACTCTGGATTTCAGGCCTTAATCCCCCAATAAAACTCATGCAAAAATAAGACTCATCCAAGTAATCAAACTCCTGCACTACTTGAGCTCGTAATGCTTCAAATCTGTTGAAATAGTCATCAACCGTTCCCATTTGGTGGAGTTTATTGAACTCTCCCAACACACTTACTCCAGTTAGGGATGAAAACCTAGCATACACATCTCTCACAAAGGAGTCCCAATCTACATTCTCTATAGGTTTAATGTAGGCAGCATACCAGTGTTCTGCCTGAGCATCGAAGTGGACCGATGCATAGGGGACCTTGTAGTCCTCATGTACAGGACACAAATCGAAGTATTGCTCAGCCTTACGCACCCAGCCCCTAGGGTCATCACCACTGAACCTTGGAAATGAGAGCTTAGGTAACCGAGGAGGAGGTAGGTTACCTGTAAAAGGAGGTGGAGTGTCCTGCTAGTGAATATAATCTGATCGGTTGTTCTTGTGGCTAGACTCTCCATGGTCTGAGGTAAACTTAGACTGAGCTTCCACTCGAGCATTCGTCTGAGCCATAAATTTGGACAGCTCAAACCTCAGATCAGAGAAGCCTCTCTGCATATCTCCCATGGTAGCTTCAATAGAAGCCATACGAACGTCATATGTTGCTAATCGAGTCCCCAACACTTCCTGAACTTCTACGAGCTGGTTGTTCTTCACTGATCGCGGCATCCTCACTGGTTCGTCAGATCTCCTTCCAGGTTGTAATGAATTGAGATGCGAATTGTTATGGCTAAACTAGTTTAGGCCCCCGTTAAAAGGCTCTGATACCAGTTGTAGTGTATCGAGCTTGAAACACTACTTTCATGGCTACTTGATTCCAGTTTCAGATGTGTATTATGGATGAATTTAATCAATGGATGGAGTTTAAAGAGGGAAGAACCAGAAATGAGAGAAGAGAGAAGAATTTACTATAGAGAGAAAGAGATTCTCATATCACATTTCACATGCTTTACATCCTTCCCTTTCCCTGATTTATAGGAATCAAAACAGAATTGCAAAACAGAAACAGAAACAAGCGGCAACTTCAAACACAGGAAGTGTCGCTAAAGAGAAGTAAATGCAATATTTAAATGGTTGGCCATAAACGCTGTCGTCTCGTCTTAGCAAGTTGAGTGTCCAAACGCTGCCGTTTCCCTTAGGCGCGAACATCTTCTTCAAGCGACGTCGTTACTGGCTTCTTCTTGACAATCTTGATCTTCAATGTCTTCAATGGAGCTTGGACTGCACCTATTGGCCGTTCTGTAGCAGCTCCAGCTCCATCCTTGGTGCCCTCCTGAGCTTCAGCTGGGGCTTCAACTGCTGGGGCTGCTACACAAGCCGCCACAAAATTGATGGGGCAACAAAAAATAGAAAAGGAAAAGAAGAGGAAGAAATAGCTCCACCGCCACCAGCGCCACACAACCGCCGTTCGCAACAGATTGGGAACACCATCGTCGCCCTCCGGTCCAGATCCGCACCACCGCGGCCATCCTTACTCCAGATCTACAATAACTCGCCACTGGTCAACCACTCCAATCACCACCGTAACTGGCGGCAGTGCCAATAGGCGCCATCACCATAGGGACAAGCAGTCACCGGATCCTCCTTCCCCTCAAATCTGTATTACCACGGCATGGGAACAACTCCGTCCACCGCGACCAAACACGACGGCACCACTCCGTTAAGATCGCCGGCCGAGACCACGGCTAGCGCCACTAGCGAGCCACCGCTGCACCACTAACGGCCACAGCCTCACCACTAACGGCCACCGCCTCACTGGTCAACTCTTCCAAATCGCGCTGGCGGCAGCGCTATGGCTGGTCTTGCCACCAAGAAAAGTCTCGGTCAATTGACTTCCAGATGGAGGCCCTTCAGTCGTGAGAGATTTGGGCAGGCCAAAAAATATTAGGTGGTTTCTTTCTTTTTGACATTTACCCACATAAAATACATATTTAGATTTTAGACCCACTGGGTGTTCTTTATTCGACGTATGCCACAGTGTTTAAAAGCATTAAGGTTTTAACCTATCAAAAAATGCATAATTATACTTTAGGCCCACAGGGACTCATTTATTTAACGTATGCCGCACACTATTTAAAAACGGCGTATACTTCATCGCATATTTGTCGCTAATTTTTTTTTAAGTGTTATCTAGGCACTAACAAGCCTTCCAAAGGCCGCATTCTGTTTGCTTTTACAATACCTAGACCTACTTAATTTTTGGTCTAGAATTCTCCAGTCGTGTTAATTTATGCAAGTCTATTACATGTTGGGTCTTACCGACTGTTATGACTCTTTAAGCTCACTTGTCACACGCAGTGCAACACACCCTTGTCGGCTAACCGACAAAACCCTAATGGGGCCATGGTGTCTGAACACCGCTCTTATTTCTATGTTACACACATAGTTGCACTGTTATATGCTTTGTTGCTTCAAAAGCTGTTTTCTCAGTCACGTACTTTTTCTTGTTGCAAGGGCTTAAAATGCGCGTGCGAGCATCAACAGTGACGTATAAACCCACTTCATAAGCAAGGAACAAATTCACAACCCTGCGACATGAAGTCGCGTTTAGGGTTTCTGCTGCAGCATCCTGCCGACTCGACATTATCTATTGTCTCATGGTCATACATTGGCCTCTATCTATGGCGTATTCACATCTCTACTCGATGAGAAACTAGTTCAACATGATGGAATCACACATGCTGCCACCATATCTAGTGAATTAGAACTCATCGTCAGCTATGTTTGGTACAACTGTAAGCTCATGCTCATGCAACTAGTAAACTGAATCTAGTTGCTTCTCAGTATAATAATAAACTGTGGGAACTACTTTATTGATCACCCAGTGATATCTTTCTCAGACGGAATCCGTGTCCTCTGCCTTTATATGCTCATCCAGTCTAGCAGGCGGATTATGGTTTTCTATATTTCTCTCACACGTCTTCTTACGACCGAGCCACACATATAGGCTAAAGAGCCATCTTTATGTATCCACACCTTCTCAAAGACAGGGGGCTCTATATCTTGTGGTATCAGCAATATTACAGGCTTGATGCCCTGTTACCTCTCAGACGTGGGGCTTCATAACAGCTGCCATATTATAAGCTCAATGCCCCCCGCCTTCTCATTTGGCACCGCGTCAAGAAGTACGAGAACTTTAAGTTCCGTCAAAACCCTCAAGAGTACTTTCATGAGATTTGCACTCCATTCACCCTCAAGGGCACATACGATAATTCTAAGTTCCGTCAAACCCCCGAGGGTATTTACATGAGCTCTGTGCTCTATCAGTCCTCAAGGGCACTTATCAGAACTCTACGTTCCTCTAGCCTCTAGGGCTGTCCCTCGAGGGACGAACACCCCCAAGGGTGACAGGATAGAGCTCGAGTTCTATCCAAACGATTTAGCTACAGTTCTAATCCGTGAAACGGCAAAGCACTATGTGGGACTTCACCCCCCCACCCCCACTATACTTTGTCAATACAAAACCCAACCAAGCATGAGTGCGAGGCTTCTTTGCCAGCTCTTAGCTGATGATAAAAGTTCTCGTCAAAGTAAAACGCAAGCATGATGTGATCAGCTCAAGCTAAAGACCACACACTTGCACAAAAAAAACACCCTCTACAGGGGAGGTGACCCCTCAAGGGGATATTCAAACACTTATCACAGGCAACAACTTGCATGCATAGCTTTGTGTCCTTTTCCGAGAGAGGCTACTATGGGGCACAACCTTTAAAGGATCTCGAGCTCCCATGATTCGTCTTCCCAAAGGTGATTTTGAATAGCCTACTTAGGCAACATTCTAAAGACCTAGCTCTCAAGAGCTAGCGTTCTAGCACCCTACTTGGGCAAAGTTCCATCGCTTAAGCTCTGAAGAGCTCAGGTCCGTACACATGGAGTAGAGAAATATTATTTACCCCTACAAGCGGATAGAGAATCCCTTATAAACCTAGCTAGTTCGTGTCTCAAGCAGTGTTATAAAAAGTGTGCCCAGGCGCGTGCCTAGGCGCAAGGCGCGCCTAGGCTCGCACTCAGCGCCTCGCCTAGGCATAGGCGCAGCGCGTTCAAGAAGGCGCGTGCCTAGTGAGCCTAGGCGCCTGGGCGCCAGACGCGCAGCGGTGGTGGAGGCGCAAATCCAGGCGCGTTGGCTGAACAGAAGGGGTGGTCGGTAGCAGCGTTTGCTTGACGTGGCGGTTGATGGTGCCTTCAGTGGAAGCACGAAAGCGCCGGCAATGGAGTTGACAGAATAAAGCAGCGGCGATGAAGGCCACACACTACGGGGATTTGGGCGCTGTCAACTGTAGGTATAGCCGGAAATAAGGGGCTGACCGGTGATAAATCTCGTACGGGGGTGAAAGTGGCGCGGCGGTCGCGGAGGCTCGGTGAAGGGGCAGCTGGAGTTGCTCGCTGGGGATGGGGTTGCTGTGAGTTGGTCGGTGATGGGGCTGCCAACCGGAGTTGGCGCTAGTGATGGCGATCCACGATGGCTTGGTGGTGGCGGTTGAATTTTTTGGAGGGTCGCGGTGGTGTTCAGCGTACCTGTGGTCGGAGTTAATCGCAGGCGATGGAGAGTGGCCGGCCGTGGAGCAATCAGAGACGGGAGCGGCGCTGCCCAATTAGGGCCGGCTGTCCTATCTCTTTCCCTCTTCCTGACTTCTCTTCCTCTTCTCTTTTTTTTCTTACTCCTTTTATCTTATTCTCTTTTTTTTTACTCCTTTTATCTTATTCTCTCTTTTTTTTTTAACTCCTTTTATCTTATTCTCTTTTTTTTTACTCCTTTTATCTTACTCCTTTGAAAGTTTGTTAATTGTAATGTTCTTTTTTTTTTTACATAATTTATTATTTTTGTGTATTATTATTATTATTATTTATTTATTTTAATATTGTGCCTCGCTTCGAAAAGGCGCGCGCCTGCGCCTTGCGCCTAGGCTCCAGGGACCTTTTGCGCCTTAGGTGCGCCTGCGCCTTTAACAACACTGGTCTCAAGACACTTGGTATAACTTCCTTAGCTAAAATATTTTGGGTAAGGAAGTGGAAGTCCAAGACTCTAGAACAGTCACTACACACATTTTTTGTGCTTTATGATTATTTACCTTCAAAGGGATTTCTGCCCTTGAGTTATCAGGAGGCATGATTTCTACCGACGTCACAATTACTTGTTCTCCATTTTGACTTTTAGGCTAGAGGTGTTGTCGATGTTTGTCAAACATGTCTAATTTTTCAATTGTACTAAATGATGCATTTGATATCCTGACCCACCTTTCTCACTCAAGACCTTGCTTCCCACAAGCAGGAAAACCACTTTCCCCAATGTAAGTCATATCTTACATAATTGCATCCATGCTTTTAGTTTTGTTTGCTTCAACAGATCTCCAAATCTCAAGACATGAACACAACATGATTTATTTTTTGTAATTCTTATTTTACCTGGGTGTAGCAATTTTTTATTTCTTTTTTGTAATTCTCACTCAAGACCTTGCTTCCCACAAGCAGGAAAACCAGTTTCCCTAATGTAAATGCTTTTCTACTTATCATTTATAATTGCATCCATGCTTTTAGTTTGTTTGCTTTACCAGATCTCTAAATCTCAAGACATGAACATTACATGATTTCTTTTTTGTAATCCACATCTCAAGACATGAACATGAAATTTTCAACAAACTCTATGTGTTGTAGCAATTAAGAGTCCATACTTGATAGTGTATGATGAATACAACCATACGACTAGTGAAGGAGCAGTCAAAACTCACCATAAAAAAAATCTGCAAAACAGCAAAACAACTTGTTATTATACGTAAAAAAAATCTTCAATCAATTCCCAAATCTAATAGTAGCATTTCTTTGTATGCCATCATGATATATAGGAGGACACAAATGCAACAACAGAGATGAGAAGAGTTCTCATGATGTCTGTTGGGAAGAAATGGAAGGAGTGGAAGCATTCCGTGAAGGCCAAGGGTTATGATCCATATGATAACGATGTTGAGCGCTTGAAAAATCACCCGAATAGGGTGGAAGAGAATCAATGACCTATTCTTTTCCACTTTTGGGGTGGCAAAAACGTGAAGGTATGTTTCAAATGGCTTGGCCTGGATTTTTAGTATAATGTACTTACAAACTGATCTTTTTCTCATGCTGGGTGTGTTTAATATTTAATCATGCTTCTCTGTTTCTTTCAAATGCTAGGCAAGGAGTGAAGAAAACAAAAATAAATAAAAAATAGGGAGAAAATGAAGTTCCCTCATACAAATGATCGGAAGAGCAATGCTCAAGTAAGAGTGGAGGTAAACTCTCATTTACTTACTAAAATAATTACTAGTTAGTGCAGATGACTAGTGAGCTCCAAATCGCATTTAAATGTGTTTTCTTAATGGGGATGTAGCTAAGGAATGCTATCGTTAGAGACCCATCTCATCGTGAGTTTTTAAAGGAACACACAAGTATAAGACCGGAGAGAAGCAGGGGCATTATGCAGTTGGAGAAGTGGTTGAAGCTGTTGTTTGTGTTCCCCCCCCCCCTTCCCCTTTCAGATTACTATAAACATTAGCAATAATAAGTTTGGATAATAGTGGACTTTTTAGTCTCTTGTTTGCACATGATAAAATGGACACGTTTGCATCAGAACTTCCAGGTTCCATTCAAGAGCTAGCTTATGCTTTCGACGATACATTCTCCAAAGTCATGGGCCATGATAAAAACGGACGTGTTCGTGCGCTTGGGCTAGGGAGCTTGTCAGAGTAATGCCTTTGGTTCATCATATAGAGTTGGTCGTGTGGAGACGAGAGACATTAGGCAAGAAGGGATAGATAAAATGCGTGCTGAAATGGAACAAGAAATGCAAACTCAAATAGCAGCCCAAGTGTTAAGTCAAGTATCAACTATCAAAACACAATTGGAAGCTATAATGAAAGATGAAATGCGAGCTGAAATGGAACAAGAGATGCAAACTCAGGTAGTAACCCAAGTATCAATTCAATTATCAACCATAAAGGCACAGTTGGAGGCAAAAATGTAAGAGCACATGATGTCCAATATAAGCACTGTGATGTTGTCAATGCAGTCTTCTCGGGATGTTTCTTCCAGGACTGGACAAGTGAAGTTTCACTCTTTCCTTTGTGAGAATTTGAAGTTCTTTTACCCAATTAGTACAAATTATCTACATCGTGCTACTGCTAATAGGTTCCTGATGAACCAAGCGGTCGTCGAGTGGTATCATCATCTTATACAATACATCCAGGGAATATGCAGCATGTGCGACGAGTTTCACCAAGAAAACACTTCAAGGTGCAACCAATTCCACCAAAGAAACTACCTCAAGACCAAGGGAATATGCAGCATGTGCTAAGGGTTTCACCAAGAAAACGCTCGACTCCACGTGTAGAGGTGTGTTAAAACTATTTCAACTTTAATAAGTTTTAAGTTTGTCACCAAAATGCTTACTGAATTTTAATAAATAGAAGCAACTGCTTGGATGGAGAAGCATCTGTTACTAGATCAGCACAACCTTATGCTACTAGGTCTAAGGTAATGGCTTTTTGGGCAGTAAAAAAGTAATATTATAATATCAAGTTCTTGGATTTAATTTTTGCCATAATTCTGGGAAACATTGTTATGTAGATGGATTTTAGTTTGAGGGAACCTAAAGTAAGTAGAATACTAAATGTAGATAATGTGTGGAAGGGCTGATGTAGCACTTGTTGATGTCGTATGGCTGTGTGGGTGTGTATGCGTTTGGCTGTGGCTATTGTGCGACAGAACAATATGTGTGCGTGGCTGTGTGGTCGTGGCGTGTGTGTGCTATTTATGCAGATTTGTGTGGTTGCCGTGGTGTGGCTCTAAGGTGCATATGCGTGAGTTGGTGTTTGGGCAGCTAGGTGATGAATATATATTTTCGATGATGCAGCTGTGTGACTTGTGCGCATGTTTTGCTGGTTGTCAGCATGCTGTATGTGTCTATGTACTATGGGTTTGGAAAGGAAGGGAGAATTAAGTTGAGTGTCGTGTGAACGGAATTTTATAAATGGTTACCATACTAAGTTGTGTAAGGCATCATGAGTTTGGCTTGGGTGCATATGGGTCTTCCAAAGATTTACAAGTGTTAGATAGGAGGACAATTTCCCTTAAAGGAAAGACCTAGCTTCAGAAAGAAAGTGCTATTTACCAATGGCCTTAGATAATGATTTCTTGGAGTGTAACTATGGAAACAAGGTTGGTTGCTATTAGGTGTCTCTCAGTAGGTGGAGGCATTGCATGGATCACTTGCACAATTATAAACGAAGAGATTGCAAGTTCTAAGCTCTATGAGATTATTGGTTGTTATCTACAACCAAAGGGAAGATACTAAGTAGATTAGCACTTGTTTTTCTCACTCGAAAGATCTATTTGAGTACTTATGTTCTAATCACAAGAAGATACTGGGCTGTATCGATGCATCGTTGATCTTATAACAAATATGAGAGTATATATCTTCATGTTATAATGGTAAAATCATGTATGATAGTCTACTAAAGAGGAACTTTATAAGGTGAATATCATTAGATCACCACCTCAAGACATATTTGGAGTTCTGGCTGTAAGCCTGACTGTCCTTGTATTCCAATGCACTGTGCGCGTATGTGAGTGTGAGTGTATGTCTTATGCTTATATTTGATAGGTCTTATGTCGTTGTGAACTTAGGGAACACATAATTTACATTTTGAAGTGATCAACAATAGTGTCATTAAAGTACTGCCCTAACTGAAATTGATGATATGTATGCTTTGAGTGTGATAATATAAAAGTAGTTGAAGAAATCTGCTGTGATTCTACTTGCTCTTGAAAGAGTCTAAAAGGAACTTTGTGAATATAGAGAATCCTGGTGTTTGTGTCTATGTATTATGTACACATCTTTGTTAGCATGGTGTCTGTGTCTATGTACTATGTGCATATCTACAATGGCTGTTTTTCTTATGATTGTGTCTCATCTTTTATGTAACTAATAATTACGTATGATCTAATTGTTCAGGTTTCTCAACATAAAAAAGTAAAGAAGAATTTCATCCCTTTGAAAAATTTGTAAAATATGATGCAAGAATGAAATGGGGTACGTAGACGAGTCTTCACCTTTTTAACGCATTCTGTTTGTCGATTAGTTTTTTGGTTTAATTCGACTTATGTTATACAGGTTAAATTTATAACCTTCTTTCTTGACTTTTTTAATTTCCAGGTTTATATGACGAGAAGACACCAACGCTTTTGTTGGACTTAAAAGAATCGATATGCACTGTGATGACATTGAGGCTGAGATGTATATGTCTTTAGGTTGATGGTTCAAGGACATTATATTTGTATGTGTTTGACATTGAGAACTTCTGAATGGTTATGAAATTAAGATGTGAATGTCGGATATGATATGGTTGATGAATGACATTAGCTTGTGCGTAATAATCAGTTTATTAGCTCGATAGATCAACTTAGTTGTTCATCATTCGTGTTGGATTGGGGTAGGATTACATAAAATATACTTCACTTTTACGTAGCTATTACCAGTGTTTTTATCAGTTTTCAGGCAAAAAATTGATGACAATTGCTTGAAAGTGCCTTAAATAGAAACGACATTTCTAAGATAATGTCACTAAACAAAACTGGCAGTTGATGGAAGTGACGCTAAATTAACGACATTTCAAAGATTGTGTCGCCAAATAAACACTAGCACTTTAAAGGAAGCGTTGCTATATAATGTCGCTAAACAGAACTGGCACTTGAAGGAAGTGTCGCTAATTTTAACAATGTTTCAAAGATAATGCAGCCAAATAAAAATGGCACTTTAATATAAGCGTTGCTAACTTAGACACTCGAAAGTGTCGCATACCTGAGTTGACTATTGACCCCATAAGAGGCACTTGGAAGTGTTGCACAAAAGTGTCGTAAGTGGAATGCAACGTGTATAACAAGTGTCGGGAAATTCCCCGATGGATGAATTTGCGACGCTTAAGAAAAGCGTTGACAAAGTGTCGGAAAACCACTTTGCACTTTTATTGTCATTGGCGACACTTTTCTAGTGTCGCCGTAACCTTTTTGTTGTTGTTGTTGTAGTGATTGACATGTGTGTGCTGCATGAGGTTCTTAAGGAGGATCAAGTCGATTATGATCGACCAAGTGGATGACGTAAGAAACACATTTTCTTGATTCATTCATTTGCCCTGGCCAAGGTCTTAGTTTAGTAGTCATAATTAATGCTACCATAGAGCTCAAATCATTACCAACAGCTAACGGTTTCCTTCTTGATGAATCATTAGTTCTACAAGTATATAATCATACCCAATATCCATTCAACTAGTACCCTAGAGCATTAGGCGCCCGGAATCAAAGTGCGATGCATAATTTGTTAATTACTGATATATCTCAAATATACTCCCAATAATTGGGGAATACCGGCACTCTCAGTCATACTAGGACATTGGGGATTATCTTATCAAGACTCTATCATCAGAGATAGACACGTGATTCTCTAGAATCCTAATACAATCCTAATTGGATTTGTTCACATTCAAGTCCTACTAGGGCTCTTCTTCCTACCATTATATAAAGGGGTCTACCCCCCAGGTAAAAGGGACGACTACACAACTACACACATACATGCTTTTTCAGAGTTATTATCATGTAGCTGCGCTCTGACTTAAGCATCGGAGAGTTCTCCGCCGGGAACCCCACCCGGCGGTCACTCGTTTTCTGTCTTGCAGGTCATCGGTCCAGGCTCGGGTTCCGCAACGTACGCGGGACATATTTTAAGCAGCAACATTTTGGCGCCATCCGTGGGACCCGTCAGCCTAGCCGTTTGACCTCAAGAAAATTCAACAGTTGTATCCCAAACTGCTGGCGACAACGTGTCAGAACCACCGACATCACCGCCGCCGTCACGGGTCTCAGTAAATTATCGTCCATAATTTTTCTTGAAAGTTTAGAATTTTCAAATTATTTGCCAAGAGTTTCTACCGTCCGGCCGGAACAGCGATCGGCAGCATCGTCACAACCAAAATTATATTCAATCAGTCATGGTGGCCACGATCAGCACCACCGCCACGGCGGGACTGCCGTATCAACAAAGAAGAAAAAGAAAGTTGGGGTATCTGCACCACGCATGAGGCAGCGCCGTCGCCCATAACTTGCAGATCGCCGCCCTCATGGGCAAAGCCCTAAACAACTACCCCATGAACAGTACCTACAAGGGCAACCCTATCCCTGCTCAACCATCAAGCCACCGGAGTCACCGGCGTCCCTAATCGCCGCTAGCGGCCAATCGACGGTACCGCCGTCAACAGGTCCAGAAAAAGGAAACAAGAAAAGAAGAGGTAGAAGCACTGTCGCCGTTCGGCACCACAGGTGGCCACCACTGTCGGCCCAAACAGAGTTCGGTGTCGATGGTGCCTCCAGTAGACCCGCACCGTCGAGATGCGCACTACCGTGAACAGTGACAGTGTGACGCCACCGTGGGTCTCCAAACTCGACCGCCTTCAGACAGCCACCATGGCCACCGCAGTCACAACAGCCACGCCCAGGCCCAGATCTACCCCGATCGGCTCCATGACCTCGACCCTAAGAGGCACCATCGGTGAAGTCCCCTAGCGGCCGCACCGCCTCTACAACTAGCGGCTACTCTGCCTCCGCGCCGCCGCAATCGCCACCACAACGGGGCTGCTATCAACAACAAAAAAAGTATAGAAGAGGAAGAAGCAGCTCCACCGCCACCAGCACCGGCGCCGGACGGAGCGTCGGAGCTACACAGCACAATCACAACAACTCGCCACAAATCAGCCACTCCATCAAAGATCGCCGGCTGAAGACCACAGCTAGTAGCTCCACTAGCGCGCCACCGCCGCACTGCTAAAGCAGAGGCACCGCCGCGCCCCGCGCAACATCGCTAATCGGCTCCATCGCCAACACCGCTACGAGCACCATCACCACCATGGCAGGTCCTCCGGCGAGGTATCTCCACTGCAAGGTCACGGCCTTACTCCAAGATCCACTACGTCGGCCGCCGTCGCACCACCAATTCCTCATGTCGCCCCCGCACTGATCAACACCGTGCCGGCAACAATGACTGCAAACCAAAGACGCCACCGCAAAGCTACAACAGCAGATCAAAAAAAAAAAAAGAGAGAAGTGGCAGAAGAGGAAGCACCAACAGGATATCGCCACCGCGCTCAGACAATGTCGCAACCACGCGGCAGCAGGATAGCGCCATGCCGTCACGGCACAGGCCGTGACTGGCAGCGCAGCCACCGCCGCTGCTGGAGCAGCTGCACATCAGAAATAACCACACACAAAAAAAAGAAAAGAAGGGGTCTGCACGGCACATCAAGTGGCGCCATCGCCGCAACCACCGTCGCGCAACGCTAACGGATCACCGCCGCGACTAGACGACACCACCAGTAGTTGACGTCACCACCGAGGAACCAGTCGGCGCCACCATTCTTTGCAGATTATGTCTGCCGCTAGCTCGACACCTTCCTCGCCGGCGAGATCTACAATCTTGTCGGTTGTGGTCGCATTCGAGATCCCGAACATGCCCCCGGCGTCTTGCCGGCTAATGAGAGGTGCCGCCCTCCGGTCCAGATCCGCGCCACCGCGGCCATCATTGCTGCAGATCTACAACAACTCACCACCGGCTCCTCCTTCCCCTCAGATCTGCGCTACCGTGGCAAGAGACAGCTCCGTCCATTGCGACCAAAATCGACGGAGCTGTTCCGTCAAGATCGCTGGCCGCAACCACGGCTAGAAGCGCTGCTAGCGCCCCACCGCCGCACCACTGTTACGCCGCCTTCGTCCCTGCTGTCCGGTGGTGGATGCTCTCGTGCGGCGTTGCGCCGACGAAGGCTTTTCGGTCTTCAGAGAGGAATGGAGCAAGACCAGGTGACATCACTCCTTCCTTTTAAAGTATTTAATGCTTTGATCCCTTGAAAGTGCATATTTATGCTTAGGACCCAGATGGTCTTATTTATTTGACTTAGGCCACACATTTTTAAAAGCATTAAGCTTTTAACTCGGGAAAAAGGCCTAAATAAGTTCAGGACCCACGTGGTCTCATTTATTTATTTAACATATGCTGCACACTTTTTTTTTAAAAAAAACGGCGTATGCTTCCTGACATATGTGTCGTTAAAAATAAAGCGATTACATAATTTTAGGCGCTAGCAAGCCTTTCGAAGGCTACTCCCTGTGCACTTCTATGTTACTTAGACTTACGTTCTTTTTTGGTCTAGCGTTATGCAATTGCGTCAATTGATGCAAGCACGTCGCATGTTGGGTCTCACCGACTGCTATGACATATTAAGCACACCTACGACACGCAGTGTAACACACCCTTGTCGGCTAACCGGCAAAGCCCTAATGGGGCCGCGATGTCTAAACACCGCTCTTATTTCTGTGTTAAAAACATAGTTGAACTTTTAAGTTCATGTGCTTTATTGCTTCAAAAGCTGTTTTTTCAGTCACGTACTTTTTCTTGTTGCAAGGGTTTATACTGCGCTCGTAAGCATCAACAATGACGCAAAAACCACTTCACAAACAAGGAACAAATTCACAGCCGGCCACGCACACGCCACCGGAGCCACCGGCGACGCAAAGTTGCTGGAAGACAGCGGCGGGCACCATAAGCCACCGGCCAACGCAGTCCAGTTGCCGGAGCAAACAAACATCTCAACAAAAAATAAGGAAACAACAACGAAATGCCACACTACTGGAGTCACCGGCGTCACAAACCACCGGCGTGAAGTTGCCGGAGCAGATACAATCACAACAGCCGAATAAAAATAAAAATAAAAAGAAGAAGAAGAAGAAGTTGATCGCCCCGTCAGATCGACACCTCCTGCAAGGCGCCGCACCACCGCGGCTTCACCCAACGTCGCACCGTCCACAACGGTCAGTCGCAACCAACAGTGGCCAACTCGCCATCCAAAACCACGGCAGGCCCTGCGGGAAAACACCGGCACCATCGCCACCGGCGCTGTCGTCACTTTGCTATTTCACCGCTACCGGATTCCAAATATGCTTCACCATCGCTCTCCAGATCCGCTCCACCGCGACGGCAAACAACGCGCCACAGCGCTGACTCTTTCATCGGCCTCTCACTCACCATCATATCGCCACCATTATAGGGCTGCTCTTACCATCGCCTCTCTGGTGGTGCGACCTCAACCACAAAACAGAAAGAAAAAGGGAAACAGAAAGAAGAATGTCGTCGCCAATCAGTGCAAACTGCCACCAACTCCACACCGATCGAGCGGTGCATCGCCGTAGCCACTAGCGCCAGGCGGGACCATCACCTCCAACGCCACCATCGCTTCATGGAGGATGAACCACCGTCGGGAGGAGTTGGACCCAGATTGGCGACCACCATCGACGACGGCACCGCCTTGTCGTCCGACAGCACGCCCAGATCTGCTATCACCGACAACAATGGCACCACATTGCCGTCCGATAGCACGCCCTGATGTTGTGCCGGCAAAGTCAAAGGTTTTACGGCCAACCGCAGACCGCCTCCACGCCGTCGGAGCACACACCGCGACGGGAAAATGTTGACACCACCGTCACATCGCCGCTACAACTCGCTGAGGAACGTCACTGCCAAATCTGCCCAGCTAGTGCGGCTGCCACCCATTAATCCAGTCAAACGCCACTGTGACTGGCTCGTTGGGTTTCTCTTGACGCTGTCGTCCGGGACCCCTTGGCGCCGCCGCTACCGATCGTGACGTCCTTAACCATTGCGCCTCATCACCAGGCCAATGGTTGATCTTCGGTCAATGAAAAGAGGACCAGATGGGAAATAAAAGAGAGCATCATGCCGCCTCGACATTATATATCCGGTCATACAGTGACCGACTATCAACGGCCAAACATTCACACCAGCGCATGCTACCAATGCAACTGGTGAATCAGAGCACTTTGCGCTCCATCTGCCCCCGAGGGCACGTATGACGAGAACTCTAAGTTCCGTCCAGCCCCCCAGGGCATTTACATGAGCTACATTCCCCGTCAAGGGCACGTACGAGAACTCTAAGTTCCGTCAACCCTCCGAGGGTATTTTACATGAGCTCCATGTTCCATTCCCCCTCAAGGGCACTTATCAGAACTCTACGTTCCACTAGCCCTCTAGGGCGGTCCCTCAAGGGACGAACACCCTCAAGGGTGACATGATAGCACACAAGTGTTATCTGACACGGTCTAGCTTTAGTTCTAGCCCGAGAAACGGCAAAACCACGTGGGAGTTCGTCGCCCTACCCTGTTTTGTTAATTCGAAACCTGGCCGAGCGTGAGTGCGAGGCTTCTTTGCCAGCCCTTAGCTGACGATAAGGGTTCGCGTCAAAGTAAAACGCAAGCATGATGTGGTCAGCTCAAGCTAAAGAACACACACTTGCACAAAATAAACACCTTCCACAGGAGAGGTGACCCCTCAAGGGGACATTCAAACACTTAGCACATGCAACAACTTGCATGCACAGCTCTGTGTCCTCTCTCTAGAGAGGCTAACGTGGGGCACAGCCTTTAATGGATCCCGAGATCCCATTATTCATCTTCCCAAAGATGATTCCGAATAGCCTACTTAGGCGACATTCGAAAGACCTAGCTCTCAAGAGCTAGAGTTCTAGCATCCTACTCGGGCAAAGCTCCAAGGCTTAAGCTCCCAAGAGCTTAGGTCCGAGTACATGGAGTAGAGAAATATTATTACCCCTACAAGCGGATGAAGAATCCCTTACAAATCTAACATGTGTCTCAAGACACCAGGTATAAACTTCCTCAGCCAAACATTTTGGCTAAGGAAGTGGGGGGCTTATGATATATCTCAAATATACTCCCAATAATTGGGGAATACCGGCACTCTCAGTCATACTAGGACATTGGGGATTATCTTATCAAGACTCTATCATCAGAGATAGACACGTGATTCTCTAGAATCCTAATACAATCCAAAGTCCTACTAGGGCTCTTCTTCCTACCATTATATAAAGGGGTCTACTCCCCAGGTAAAAGGGACGACTACACAACTATACACATTCATGCTTTTTCAGAGTCATTATCATGTAGCTGCGCTCTGACTTAAGCATCGGAGAGTTCTCCGCCGGGAACCCCACCCGGCGGTCACTCGTTTTCTGTCTTGCAGGTCATCGGTTCAGGCTCGGGTTCCGCAACGTACGCGGGACATATTTTAAGCAGCAACAATTACTGTGACGATCTCGAGTCAAAGGAACTTTTACACCATGTCATCAGAATAGCCTATTGACAGGTAATATTAACCATTAGGAAATCTCAATTGTGTGGGTTCGATGATGATATCTCTTTATGCATCATCTATATATATGTGATTTAGTAAATGAGATCAACTAATCTCCATCCTATAGAGACCATCACATATATACTGATCTATCCAGATCATCAAGGTCCTATCTCGTATTATTATGATGAAAAGGGATTTTGGATGCCTCTGCAAATCTAATAACAAATGCAGAGGCATCCAAAATCCCTGTTCACCGTTACGTTATAGTAAAGGACGTGGATCTCATTATCATGATCTTTATCATGATGACAAGTCTATAAGTTTAATCAAGGACATTATCATATTAGTCAAATTATCAAATAAATATGATAATGAAATAACGAATGCCATTTAGTAATCAAAACATGTTGATTACAATGTGTCCAAATCAAATCATGAGAGATTGGATATTGGGCCTATGAATTCTATCCCCAACAGGAGGGAGAGATTGTTAGGGAGAACTTATTATCAACTGAATCCGTTCACACGACAGATAAGAAATACAGTCAAGGTTAAATTACCGCGACACTTCTAACAGTAGGAAGCCAGTGAGATTTTCTTGTCTCTCTCCCTTTCGAATCGCCACAAGTTCACAACTTCTTGACCAAAAGATCCACTCCATTTCCAGGCTCTATGAGAGAAATCGCCACAAGGTTAAAAGAAGGCTTGTGCACGTATTTTGGGGAGAGTGAGAAAGAGAACTTGGTCACTATGAGAGAAATAAGTATTTTGAGTTCAGCCTGAGCCAAACTCTGTCCGAGGCACACCCTGGGTCCAATCCCAAAGGGCATGTACAAGTATGGCTGTTTGCATGCTCCAGACACCCCATTTGCAAACCTTTCTGGGTTAAACTTGAATGCATCTGGACCCCATATTTCAGGGTCAGTGTGCAAGGTTGTCACCAAGGTCCAAACATTGACACCCTTCGGAATAGTAATGCCTCCAAATTTCATGTCCTCCAATGCCTCCCTTTCGATAATAGCTGCCGGAGGATATAGACGCAATGTTTCATGAATCACCATTGCTAGCTGCAAATCATTTGTTTAGTAATTAAGTTTATATGCCTATTCTCTAAAGAATACTAATAATGAGGCCATGTGCATCGAAATGGAGAGACTCTGTCTTCGTGTTTCAAAGCTGTGACTTTCATAGTACTTTATATCAAATGCTCATTATGTTTTCTGTTTGTCCATAGGAAGTTACTTTGGAATGGTTTGTTCAATGGGCAGTAGTCCTCCTTTCCCTTGCCAAAATTATTCTGCTCTATTAAACATCGAATAATTTGTGACCTAGACGGGTCCTCACCAATGGGATGATCATTAAAATAGAAATTTTTAGTAAGTTACCTGTTTCATCTTGAGAACCATATCAACATTTGGGATTTGACCCTTGCATACATGAAGAGCCTCGGCACGTACGCGATCTTGCCATTCTTGATTTGAGGCCAACAACATTAGACACCAAGTGGCTAACACTCCTGTTGCCCCGCCAGCTTGATAGATATTTTTGCAGTTATCAACTACGAATTGTTGAATTGAATCCTGGCTCAGATTAGCAATTTTGGCACCATCAAGGAGTGTTTGCAGTAGGTCGTTTTCGTAACCAAATTCATTCCTCTCCTTTACAACTTTCAGGATCAGCGCACGAACTTCCTTTTCAAATGCCCGTCGCGCTCTATTACTTTTGGTAGGAAGCAGACTATAAAAACAAACATGATGAATATCTCATTTTATCAGTCCCGAAGCATATAATGAAAAGCTTTGACAATTCAATTTGTAGTTTGACTTCGGAGAAGAAACTCATATTTACCCCATGCCGGGAACCTTGGCGGACCGAACTGCCTTGAAGGTTACTTCTTCTAGAGCTCTAAGCTTCGAGAAAATCTCTTTATTCCTGGAAAAGTTGCTACCAAAACAAGCTCTTGATACAACATCTCCAGCGAAGCTTCTCATGTGCTCGTCAATTTTAATATCCGCAATTCCACCCTGATTCTCGATGATGCTTTCCCATGTGTCAAGCAATGTAGCTGTAGACTCCTGAATCAGGTTGTACATTCCCTACGAGAAGTTCCAAATACGCGTAGTGTCACTTTTCAGATTGACATGATCGTTATCGAGAGAAAAGTGGAGTTTTTTTGTTTCCAACTCAGTTTTATGTTCTTTAATATTATTCAAGTGGGTTTTCTTGATTTTTGGGTATTACATAGACGATGACCAAATTTGAAAACCAGACTGAATATCCAAAGCTATTTTAAGTTTGGGAATGAATAACCCAACTCCAAAACTGAACCAACCCACTACATCTTGTCTTCCATAAATTCTACCTGCTAGCTTGCGATGAGTTAGTTCAGTTTGGGACTTGGATCATCACTTCACTTCTCTTTCGGAAGCACATACCTTGACTTTATCTACGAACAGTTCAGGCGCGATGATTTTCCTTTGATGAGCCCAATGAGCACCGTTGGAGTTTAGAATGCCCTGGCCAAGCAAGGCGCGAAGTTCTTTCGTGCCGCTAAGAGGCCTCCCGAAGTCCAAGGATGTGCATGTAGTCATCTCCCTCACCAAATTAGGCTCAGTCACACTTAAAGTTTGTATTGGGCCGAGTGCAAACATGAATACATCACCTGCACACAAGGAAAATGTTCCAATACGATGCCTTGATGGTTAAGAAACATTTATTGTGATTGGACGCATCTGGTTATATCAACATATATACGACATGGTGGAGAAACTACAACAATTTCGTGTGACCTACCGTATTGCTTCCTCCATGGATCAAGAAAAGGAAGGACATCAGCTCCACAACTGTGGAAGGCAGGGGGTCCATTGGTAGCAGCGTTGGTTACTGCTTCTGATATTGATCTCTTCATCTCCAAGAAGTTTCCAAGAAGAAATTTTTGTGGCGGTCCATTTACGCCTTGCTTCTTTAGCAGGTATCGAAGCCTGATTGGCTTGACCACCAACTCATGAAAGAGTCGCACTAAAAGTACCAGGAACCCCACCACACCAATGGACAGAAAATGAGTTTCCATGGCCGCCGATACGTATGCTCCCCTAGTTTCTAGTTGGAAAGGAAGCACCTGATCACCTTCCGATCTTGAGCTCTTTATCTGGTTCATGTTGAGGATGCGTTCGTCATGTTAGTTAGTATAGAATTTACAACTTGCACACTTTTGTTATTTGAAAATTGATTAGTAGGTTGGCAAATGCAATGTGCAAAATGAAAGAAAAAAGTGAAGTTACCTGTTTTAGATAGTGATTTTATATTCTTGCTTTTTCGTCATATTTTAGATTATGTCATTACCTAAATGAGTTTATATGTAACATAAAAAATAATGTTACAGCAATTCCCTTTATAAATAGGAAAATAGTCCAAGAAGCGTGCCAAGCACAGTATACTCAAATAATACTATCTACTCTAGAAGTATTGAATGGCATAATACCGGTTAATTATCCATTTGCCGATTGCAATAGCAGTTTTGAAATTTCATGGTTATTTCATCCAAGATTGTCAATTTTATTTTTAATTGGACAAACTTACTCTCACATATCAATTGTTATCGGTGACGGAATTTGGATGAGCAATGTACTTATGCATCACAGCTTTGGTGAAAAGACAATGATTTTAATATTACTTAAAATCGTCCTTGTGCAAGAATTTTGTAATTGTAATGTGTACATTTTAGTGGGTTGCGCAGTGTTATAAGGACGTGTTAGTGATTTGTTTTGAGTCTTGTTCATTGCATAAAACGCAGTTAAGTCACGTCATCAGTTATAATCTGGTCTGGTGGGTGTAAATGCGCTTCACTTGGTTAATTTGCTTTTTTTTTTTTTTGATCTTCTAAAAATGTCTGACAGAATTTCTGACCTATCAAAGAAATTGAATTCAAGATCTGGAAATTGGTATTGTGGGTATCCATACTCGAATGACATAAAGCAGTCCATACTCGAATGACATAAAGCATGTTGCAAAGAAAAATAGGTAGAGGTGTTTGATATTTTGGATACTCTATTTTGTATTTTAAAGCCGTAATCAAATATATCTCTCTCTCTCTCTCTCAGTTTCTGGGTTACAAGAGTGGTCAGTCCACACCTAACAAAACGGAAAGACTGTAATTAATTTTTATCCCAAGGGAAAAATCCTGACAGCAAGAGTAAGTAGACTCCTAGGTCCCGTACGCTTACCATATTTGTTTTCTGTTTTCATTTTCATGATTTTCATATTCAGTTTAAAAATTCATTCCTGTACTTTTATCATTTTCACAAAAAAAAATTTAGCTATTTTTTCTTATATTGGGTTAAGTTTGAGTGAAAAAAGGTGAAAACACCTTTTAGGTGTTTTCAGTTTTTTGTTACTATTTGAGTAATTTTATCCAAAACGAAAACAGAAAATGGTAAAAGTACGCAAAAAAAGAATATTTTTCATCATCATTGCTAAAAACAGAAAACGAATATGGTAAACGTACGGGGCCTAGTTTCTTGTTTTTATTATTTTTTGTTTTATGGGTTCCTACTTCGATCGTCCTTTAGTATCGTCGGCTAATCATAACTTTTAACTTTTACTACTATTCACTTATATTTATGCTGTTATAATAATTAAAGCTCTGTCAATCTATGGTTTCTAAAGTTAGCCAATGGGGCTAAACAAATTTTTTATTTAATTGCAAAACATACATAACAATATTTTTGAATATTTTTTAACTTAACATCAATGAATTTATTAGCGACGATTAGTGAAGCGAGATTATATAACAGCCTGTCAAATTTTTCTGCCACATAAAATTATCGTAACTAATTATTTTGGGCATTTTCATAATAATAAAAAGTTTGGGTAAATTTTGAATAACCATACAAATTTTAGGCGGTTTTGGGTAATTTTCCAACCCAGGGTTTTATATATATACACACACTTTGAGAGAGCAGTTGTAATACCCTAACTTAATCTAATTACGAGTTAGATTAATTAAGGGCTTAAATTTTATCGATAGCATTATTTTTATCGATAATCGAGTGTTAGAAATAAAAATGAGGGGCTAGTTTCGCTTTGAGGCCAAAATGCAATTTTCTAAAAGTTGTGGGGTCAAAGTGCAATTATGAAAAGTCGAGGGGCTAAGTTGCAATTTTGAAAATTTGTGATTAGTGGCAGCATGTGGTGGCGTGTGGGGGAGGGGGAAATAGTAAGAAGTTAGCACCTCCTCCTTCAGATGAGGTGACTCATTAAACTAAGGAATAAATATAGGTTATGTGGGATTAAAACAAAAGGGGAAGAGGAAGAAAAGAAAAAGAAAAGAAAAGGAGAAGCCGAACCTAGTTCGATCAAGGAGGAAAAATAGTTGAAGAAAAGAAGAAGAAGAAATGAGAGGAGGGGAAGAGAAAGAAAAAGAGGAAGAGAAAAGACACCAAACCCTAGGGTAATCTCTCTCTCTCTCTCTCTCTCTCTTAATTAGGGTTTTAGTTGAATTAGATTGGTTATGTTCATGGGGTGAAGGAACCAGTCGTGCCTGTGTTTTTTCATGGAGTATGGTGTGTGCTTTGTGTGTGTGGGAGGATGAAAGGGAGGGGGAGGGCAGCTATGGGGGCTGCAAAAGGGGTGTGGGGTGTGAGAGGTGTGTGTATGTGTGTTGTAGTGTGATGTGTGTGTTAAGAGCTGTGTGTGCGTGGGCCGTGGGGCAGCACACTACTGCTACGACAGCAGTGTTGCTGGGTGAAGTGTGTGTGTCTTGTGGGTGCAAAGTTGGGGTTAATTTTACGTTACACCCCATACTTAGGGGTCAGTTGCACTTAGCACCCCGTGGTTTTAAAATTGGCACCTAGCACCAAAATTTAAAAAATCTTGACTTCCATCACCTTTTGACAGTCAAAATGCCTTTTAACCACACGTCTGTTAGTTTTTAAGAGGTAAAATGGTCAGTTCCGTTACTGTGTCCAAGATTGCATCCATGTGGCATCTAGATGGCATCCTACGTGTTTCACTGTACCTCTCCAACAGATTCTACTTATGCGCGCGCGCGCGCGCACACACACACACACACTCTCTCTCTCTCTACGATCTCTTTCACGCTAAATCCTCTGCCTTTCCACTCTTCTAACCGCTCATCGAGCTCCTTTTGGTTGCGGGAACAAGTATGGACGGTCGCCCCAAATATTGCTAGCTCTTCCACAATTGCGTACCTGATGTCATTTGTCAAAACCGAAAACAAACGTAGCGACCAAGCCCCGTTGACGGTAGATCTGATGCCGCGTGCCCTCTAGCGCAATAATCTCGCGACGAATCCCAAATCCCCGATCTCCCATCAAAAACCCATTAAAAACCCAATCCTTCCACTCCCGAATTCATCAAACCTGCACCGTCCAAACCCATCAAAAACCCATTAATCATTCAATCAGTCAACCGCAATCCCACAATTAGTCCGTCACAATCTCATTAAAGTGGAAAGCATTCGGGTAAAGGATCCAGAAAATTTGGTGTTGGTGAGGATTAGAGAGAGAGACGAAGACAGAAATTAAGAAGTGGTGGTGTGTATTAGAGAGAGAGAGACGAAGACAGAAACTTTGGTGTTGGTGAGGATGAGAGAGAGAGAGAGAGAGAGAGAGAGAGAGAGAGAGAGAAATTTGGTGTTTTTTTTGTCTGTGTATAATGGCCTCGTTAGATGGAGGTGGTCTGTATGTTTGTGTTTGCTTGCATGTGGAAGAAGCTTATGTGTGTGTGTGTGTGAGAGAGAGAGATAGAGACAGAGAGACATAGAGAGAGAGAGAGAGAGAGAGAGGCTGTGTGTGCATATTTAGTGTTGACTAGAATGACTCATAGATTTAATAGCTAAAAAGACAAAGTTACCCTTAAAAAACTAACAGTCGTTTAGTCAAAGCCCATCTTGACCGTCAATTGGTACCGGATACCAATATTTTCAAAATTTCGGTGCTGGGTGCCAATTTTAGAACCACGGGGTGCTGGGTGTAACTGACCCCTAAGTATGGGGTGTAGCGTAAAATTAACCCTGCAAAGTTGTGTGGGGGTTGGTTATGAGGAAGAAAAAGTGTAAGGGAAAAAAGGTGGGGTGGTTTGCAAGGTAAGTGTGAGTGGGGGAAGGGCAATGTGCGTGAGATTAGGTGTGGGGGGGGGGGGGATGGGGCAGTAGCTGCTGCTCTTGTGTTGTGCTGTGTTTGATTCATGTTGATGACGAACAATGACTGTAAGTGTCGCTAAAAGGTAGCTAGGGTTTAAACTATACACTTTCTGAATTTTTAAAAATAGTTTGGGCAGATTCAGGAAAAGTGTAAAGAAGAAACCCTATATGTTTTTAAGATATCTACATTGTGGAAAATTTTCAGATTTTTTCGAGGCCGTGAAGGGGTTGAACTGATGTTATCACAGTAAACATTTACGGTGAATTTAAAGATAGCAAATCGATGCATTTTTGCGTAAAACATTATATGAGGACCTTAAAATGATGAGATGCTTCAATGTAAAAATTTTTAGGGGCATTTTAAAATCAATAGCTATTTTTAGCGGAACCGGCTTCCGAGCGCTTCGTTAAGTGCTGTTAGAAAATTTTTAATGAAAAATCTCCGAAGGGCTTTTTAGTCTGCACAATGAACGTATATGTTTAAAAAGAGGTTGGTTTTGGGTTCGTTGTAGGGATGATGGCCGGGAGGGGGGCTATTTTGGTAATTTTCCATATACAATTTTCGAAGGCACTTTTGGTCCGGAAATGGATGTAGTACATTAGAAAGTGGTTTGGAAGCAGTTTGTAGTGTTAGTTGTGTAGCGGCCATCACGGGGTATTTTGGTAATTTGTCATGTTGGCGCCAAACTTTTGATAATGCGTGTAATTTGGCGTTCGGAGTGTCGGGATGTGAGGAATGGCGTTAATACACCTAAAATAAAGGAGTTGTTATTGTGGATGCATCAATAAGGTTAGGTTAAGGACCCGACTATCAGATAGGAATAACTAGCCGTCGTAAGACGTTATGAACGGTTAAATGGGAAGGGATAGAATAAAGTTTGCGTTTATGTTTCAAATGGCGTCTGACGAGTAAGGTCTTATTTGATTAGATGATCCCGCTCGTTGTAATAAAATGTTCTGAGTTGATAACCTCTTCGGCCAAAGGCCAATCAAGTAAGAACAATGCGATTCAGATATGCTAATTCATTGTTTCGATTAACATGCCATATTGATGAATTTTATGTTAAACTCTTGTTGTTTCTGATTGGACACTGGTAGTCATTGTGATCGGTATTTGTTTATTTGAATTATGCTGTTGAGGACTGAAGGTAGTAGAAATTTCTTTAGTACGCCTTGTTGATGCAGTTTAATAAGGGTAATGCGTGTTCTAGTATGCTATGATTCGATTCGATTAGCGTACACGTTCTACGTTGGTGAGCATGTTGTGTAGGACTGTTGTGTGGTTGTTATGAGATGTCGGCAATTATTGATAACCAACATTTCTTTTAGTTAAGAATGTTGTTGGTGACTTGTGGTGAAGTTTCTCCCAAGTCCGCTCTGTCGCTGATGATAATAGGGTAGAGATTGCTGTGACATGTCGGCAATTATTGGCAACTGATGTTTCTTCTAATTAAGAACGTTGTTGAGGGCTTGTGGTCATGTTTCTCCCGAGTCCGCCCTGTCGTTGATTGGTGATGTTGTGTAGAAATTGTTGTGTTGTTGTCCAGAGATGTTCCAAATTATTGTTCCCCGATATTTCTCTTATTTAAGAGCATTGTTAAGGATTTGTGGTTAAGTTTCTCCCGAGTCTGCCCTGTATATGATGCTTATGTGGAATTTCTGTTGTTATGTTGAACACCGGGTGATTTTGTGACCTAGTAATTCTTGCATGGGTTTTGTTTTTAAGGACGTAAGGTGAAATAATTTTCCTTAGTCTGCCTCGTTGATGAAGCATTGTTGTTTTAGGTATAACGTGGTTAGGGACAAGCACTCTTTGTGAGTTCCCTTCCTGATTTTGATTATCTGAGACTGAGATGAACATCCTGTATAATGGGACATCAAAATGAGGAGGATGGCCTGTGAAACATGATCACTGGTAAAAAAAACATGATCACTGGTCAAAAAGGATGTATGGCGCTCGAGTCTAGTCTATCGTGTCTGGTCGAGTCTAGTCTGTCGTGTCTGTGTTGCATGCATATGATTTTTATTTCGATGTTACTGATTTTAAATACTTATATTTCACTGATGTTTACCTTTGGATTTCGTTGATGTTTTTCATTTTTGAGATTCTTGATTTAGTGTTCAGATGCATAGTCAATCAATCAGTAAGTCTTGTTTATGAGGAGGTGTCAATAATGTTGTTCCGTTGGGCATTGAAGCTGCTCAATCTAACGAAAGAAAAATATCATTTGACGAATTACGTTGATGCTGAAACTTATTGTCAACTCTTGATTCATTGTTATTGTTGAGATGATTATTATTCCTCCGAGACCTTCGAATTACTTGTACACGATATTTCTCGTGTTGCCTTTACTGGGCAATTTGTGCTCATTCCTGATGTTGTGTTGTGCAGGTTATAATATTGACCAAGGAGAACCCTTTAGCAAGGGAAAAGAAACAAGTTAGAAAAGTTGTGAGAGGTGATAAGCGAGGTGAGACAAGCTCGAAATGGTAAGATAAAGATTGAGCTGCGGGCTACGTTGAGAAGAGCTACACGACTACAGTCGTGTGTTTCGTTGTTATGTATATGTTTTTTAAGGACTTGAAAGTCTTCCGCTGCATTTTGATGTATGCTTATAAGAAATTTTTGTAAGGACGCAATTTAGAGCGTCTATTAATGATGTATGAAGGTGTAGTTACTCTGTACTCTGCACAGCGTTGTGATTGTGATTATGGTCGATAACTCAGCCCGGTGATGTCACCAGGGTTGAGGGTGTCACAAGTTGGTATCAGAGCTTAGTCATATGATTCTGTTGACTTTAAAAGTGTCTAATGGAATGCCTAAGTCGTCGACGAGAGGAGTAGAAGAAGAATTTTGATAACTTGGCTGAACTAGGGTAATAGTTGAGATATGTGAGCGGAGGTAATATATATATATATATATATATATATATATATATATATATATATGACATCAGGATTCCTGCTATTACGTTAGGGAATGGCAGAGAAACTGGTTCACTTACATTTGGAAGAGTGGTTTAATGTTGACAAGTTTGTGGAGTCGGATCCCGAAAAAGACCCTAACAAGGATGTAAATGAGATGGAATTAAAGTTGAAAGAACCAGATGAAGGTCCGGTAGGAAGTGAATCAGAATGATCTATGATGGAAGAGGTTGAGCACTTTTGGAAGAGAAAGTACTTCCAAGTGACGAGGAAAAAGGGACGAATCGACAAGTCAGTTCAAGTCCCTAACTAGCGAAATTAACTAAACAATAGAGAGGCTGAAAGTTGAACGTGAGGACAAGAAGTAAGTATCGATTTAGGTATTAATGGAGACGGTGGATGCCAGTATATGGGTCGTCCGAAAAATACGACTGGTTGTTCGTGATTGCCCTTATGATAGGGCTATACCTGAAGGCATGAAAGAATTGATTCTAAGAGAGAGTCATTGAAGTCTGGAACTGTTGAAGGAGCGTTATGGCTTCTTTGAGATTGACGGGTGTACTAGTGGGGTGCACTATAAGAAAAATAACAATTAGCAACGAAAACAAAAATCCGTTGCTAAATGTCCCCATTCCGTCGATAATTCCTTTAGCGACGGAAATTCCATGACTAACGTTTCATCGCCTAAACCCTCGTCGCTAAATGTTTTGTCAACATAATTAGTACGTATTCCATCAGTAATGTCTCTTTCATTAGCGACGGAATTAGTAACACATCAACGACGGAATTTCCGTCACAAATTTTTTTTCTTCAGTTTTCAGAAAATTAACTTTTAAAGTAAATAAATAATTCAAATATAAATATATTTTTTATGCTGTTTTAAAAAATTATCATTAGCGACGAAAATTCCGTCGCCAAATTTAATACCTCAAACAGAGGACAAAATTTTCTGTTGCTAAATTCCATCGCAAAAACCATATTTAGGAGCTAAATAATTTTTCCGTCGATAATTCCGTCGCCAAAAAGACATATTTAGGAATTTATTTCGTCGCAAAAAACATATTTAGGAACTAAATAAAATTTGTGGTCGCTAATTTGATCGCAAAAATCATATTTAAGAGCTAAAAATTTTGAAAACAAAAATCTATTAAATATGCATAATAGATTATCCTATTCCTAATATTGATGCCACAACTTGTGACAATAATAATCCAACATCCCACAAATGAATTAAAGATAATAAGTATTCTGCATTTGTTGAATACCACTAAAAGTTAACCATTAAGTTAATGCATCTAAATCAACCAGTTGCTTGGTTACCAAAATGAACAAATATCCCAACAAATATAAAATCGTTCGAATAGCTCGTTGTTGTTGCTTAAAACTTTGATCGATCTTATTGGGCTCTTAAAAGCTCACTCTCTTTTGACGTCCTTTCTGCAAGTGATAACCAACATTAGGTTGCCTGAGTATGGATTAGGGACGAGCGAGGGTAACTGATTTAAGTTAGTGTTGCTCTTTAAAACCCCTGGGTGGGTGAATCATACTATTTAAATTTTTTTGTAGGACTTAGATTTGGTATTTCATTTATGACAGTCAATTGAGAGTATGATTTGATTGAAGGTTTGTTGCTCTAATGCACTACAAGAAAAAGGCTATCTATACGGACACAAATCCGTTGCTAAAAGGCAATTTCAGCGACAAAAACAATCATTGGTAAAAGTCTGTCGCAAAAAACTTTTATCGACGGTAAAAACCTTTACGAACGGATTTCTACCGACGGGGTTTTAGCTACGGACATTCCGTCGCTAAAAGATTTTTAAAAAGTTTCTATTTTCGGCCACTTTTTTAATTTTGTAGAAACTTTTTAGCGACGGATACTTTCTTCCGCTAAAAAGTCCGTCGCTAAAAGTAGCCTTTCGTGACGGAATATTCCGTTGCTAAAATATCTGTCGCTAAAAGTCTTAACTTTAAGCAACGGACTTATAGCGGTGGGATACATCTGTCACTAAAAGTCTTGTTATAAATACCCACTTTCCTTTCTTTTCTCTCTCTTTCTCTCTCACTCACCGGCAGTTTCTTCCCCCGGCGACAACCCCCCACGATGTCGTGTCCCTCCACAGCTCCTGTGGCTATCCACTGCCACGCCACCACCACCGCCGCTGTTGCACCACCTCCGCCGCCGCTGTCGCACTACCTCCGCCGCCGGTATGTCCATCTTACCCTAATTGTGGTTGAATGTATGTGGTTGAATGTATGTGGTTTATTGCATGTGAGCATTTGAGATTTACAATTATAGAGCTAGATTGTTTAAATCTGACCAGCGATTAATTGATTGAGGATTTTAGGTTGTTAATTGAGCATTTCAGATTGAATTGTTAGATTGAGTATTTGAGATTGTTGATAGAGATTTGTGACCTAATTGGATTGATATATGAGACTTAATTTCATTTTTCATAGTAATTAACTCTTTTGAGTAAGCATTCTTTGACCATAAAATTGATGAAATAGAGATGAAGTTGTTTATAGCATGATATATGTAATTATCAATACATATGATTAAGATGAAATTGAAATAGAGATGAAATTTTGTGATATATGATTAAGTTAACTCGAAATGGTGTTTTGGTTCATGAATGTTCTTTCTTTCCATGCATTAACATTTCCACTCATAATTTTCTACTTTTGAGGAAACGAGTAAATCTGATTTCCCCTTGTTCAACCTGGTGATATGTGAACTACTAAGAATACTACTTCGAGTTGATATTGAAAATGTGTCTTGCAAATATTAAACAATCATGCTGAAATTTTGCTACGTGGTACTAGAATAACGCTTATGAGTTGTAAAACAAATGTGACCGCCTTAATCTCGCAAGTATTTCGGAGTTACTTTTTTGGCATTTCGTGTCTATTTACTTCATGATTAGGGCTCATTTCTAGATTTCTACTGGTTACTTTCTTGGATGTACTACTTTTATTGTCGTCTGATTGAGTATATTTATATAAATATAGAGCCCCAATTAACCCTAATAAGCCCCAATTAACGCTTAATAAGCCCCAATTAACCCTTAATTAATCCATAATTAACCCCTAATTACCCCTTAATTAACCTTGATTAACCCCTTAATTAACCCCGATTAACCCTAATAAGCCCCGATTAACCCCTAACACATTCCTAGGTAACCCTAGTTAACTATATTTAACCCTAATTAAACCTAGTTAACTCCGATCAACCCTAATTAACTCCGATACACCCTAATTAAACCTAATTAAACCTAATTAACTATTATTAAACCTAAATAACCCTGACTAACCCTAAGTAAACATAATTAACCGTAATTAACACTAATTAACCCTAACTAAACTCTAATTAAACCATTTTAATATATTCCCAATTAACCCTAATTATCCTAAATACTACCTAATCCTAACTATATACTTAAACCCTGGACTCAATCACAGGAGAAACAATATCACTTTGCGAATAAACTCTATGAATTCTAAAGTGCCTCAATCCTAATTAACCTAACTAACACATTAACTCTAATTAACCTTAATTAGCTCTTACTTAAGCCCTAATTAACAATAAATAAGTCTAATTAAACCCAATTAACTCTAGTTAACCCTATTTAAGTCGAATTAGCCCCCGTTAGCATTAACCCTACTTAGCTCGAATTAGCCCTAATCAGCCCTAATGAAAATTGATTAACCCTAATTAATCCTAATTAACATTAATTAATCCTTATTTACTGTTAATTTAATCTCTAATTAGCCCTATCACCGCTAATTAACCTAATTAAACCCTGATTGTTCTGACAAATCGTAGACAAACCCTAATTAAACTCAATTAGGGTAATTAACTGTAATATGCTCTAATTAGGCTCAATTAGCCCTAAGTAGCCTGAATTAATCCCTGAATAACACTAATTGAGTCTAATTAAACGCAATTAACTGTAATTAACCCTAAATAGCTCGAATTGCCTTAATTGCCCTAATTAACACATTAACTCGGCATGTTCACCATAATTAGCTATTATCTATTTAGGTTCGGTACAAAATCATTTAGTTATAGTGAACTTGAGCAGAGAAATTAAATCATCATTTCTAAATCCTTTAATA